>JAINUG010000965.1:32500-39002 GCA_029706075.1 Aldrovandia affinis | reverse complement strand
TTGTCACTGCCGGTCTCAGGCTACGGCAGCGAACTCACAATACGAGGGAGGATTGACATTAAAAAAGCTAAAGCTCTGATTGCTAAGTGAACAATTAAGCAACTAGTATTTAAACCTGTGAGGAATGGGTGTTGCCAATTGGTAATAATGCCTGGCATTTTGATTGGCGTTGCTTTCCAAAGGAACACGAGATTTTAATTTCAAATGTTGTGCCTAATGTAGAGAACTGTGTGTAGTGTTTTGAAAAAGTGTGATTTAGAATCGAAAACTGAGTGTAAAGCAGAAATTGTGCTTGCCAAAAATGTAAATGTAAAATGTTTCAAATAAGTTCAAATAACAAAACATTAATTACTTTTGGGGGAACTATGGTAATGCCAGTGTTTTTCAGGATGATTTCCACAGATAAGAACATAACATAAGAATACGTAATGATGAGAACGGGCCGTTCAGCCCATCTAGGCTCGTCATATCCTAATCTAAAGAGTATCCAGATCAAATCCCCTAAATCTCCGTTTGCTAAGTTTAAATAGATTGAGTGCCTTAAATCTATCATCATAACTTTTGCCTTTCATAGCAGGTATCAGTTTAGTTGCCCTTCTTTGACTTTTCAAGAGCTTCTATTTCTTTCTTGTAGTGCCTAAAAACTGCGATCTCGATGACATCATACTGAGATTTGCAACCAGGCTCTGATGGAAAACATCAAGCCCGATATATGGTCCCTCTCTAACATCATCCCGGTGCCCAAGTTCGGGAGATCTGGCTAAGCCTGACAATTATCGTGGCATTAGCCTGACCTGTGTCATAGCGAAGATGTACAACCGCATGATACTAAACTGATTAGGGACGCCATTGACCCACACCTGAGGGATAACCAAAATGGCTTCAGAAAGGGAAGGACCACCGTAGGCCAAATCCTGGCCTTAAGGAGAATCATTGAGGAGGTGAAGAAGAACAACTTGACAGCGGTGCTGTGTTTCATTGATTTCAGAAAGGCATTTGACTCAATAGACAGAAGCACAATGCTGAAAATCCTTAAGGCTTACGGTCAATAGACCAGGGGTGTCAAACTCATTCCATCGTGGGCCGAGTGTATGCAGGTTTTTGTTGCAACCAGTGCACTACACCAGGTGATTTTACTAATTAGCTTCCTTCTTCAACCAAGGAGGGGAACTAATTGAAGCTTGGAGTTATCTTTATTATTCAGTGACTTCACTTTTTATTTGTTTTGTTTTTAGTTTTTTTCAAATGGGAGTCTGTGCACTTCAGACACTTCTGTGATACTTCGGTGGTTCTGTGTGTCTCAGTAGGTAGAGCGTGGTTCTGTGTGGCTCAGTAGGTAGAGCGTGGTTCTCTGTGTCTCAGTAGGCAGAGCGTTATTCTGTGTGTCTCAGTAGGTAGAGCGTGGTTCTGTGTGGCTCAGTAGGTAGAGCGTGGTTCTGTGTGGCTCAGTAGGCAGAACGTGATTCTGTGTGTCTCAGTAGGTAGAGAGTGGTTCTGTGTGGCTCAGTAGGTAGAGAGTGGTTCTGTGTGTCTCAGTAGGTAGAGTGTGGTTCTGTGTGTCTCAGTAGGTAGAGTGTGGTTCTGTGTGGCTCAGTAGGCAAAACGTGATTCTGTGTGTCTCAGTAGGTAGAGAGTGGTTCTGTGTGGCTCAGTAGGTAGAGCAGTGTGTTGGCAATGCAATTCCACATATACTGAACAATGTATGCGCGTTCCTCACCCAAGAGGCCACTCAACTCCTGGTCCAGGCCCTGGTGATCTCACGTCTGGACTACTGCAATTCCTTGCTGGCAGGCCTTCCGGCCTGTGCCATCAAGCCACTGCAACTCGTCCAGAACGCTGCTGCTCGCCTGGTGTTCAACCAGCCGAAGTTCACCCACGTCACCCCTCTACTCTCCTCTCTGCATTGGCTCCCCATCGCAGCACGCATCAGATTCAAGTCACTGGTGCTTGCTTTTCAAGCGGCCAGAGGTACTGCTCCCCCATACCTCCAGTCACTCATCACGCCCTACACCCCGTCCAGACCCCTCCGCTCCGCCTCCGCTGGCAGACTGACTGCCCCATCCCTCCGGACGCCTGGCAGCCGCTCGTCGCGGTCTCGCCTCTTCTCTGTCCTGGTCCCTTGTTGGTGGAACGACCTCCCGCAATTGGTCAGGACTGCGGAATCACTTCCAATCTTCCACAAGAGACTCAAAACCCACCTCTTCAGACTCCACTACCACTGAACACTGTCCTTCTAGCCAATCTGTCGTCACCACTGTTTACTTGTGAAAAAAAAAAAAAAAAAAAAAACCCACTAACCTTTTCTTTCCCAATGTTACAGGTATGATACGCAGACGCCTGCAATGATGTCTTTTGCCGTTTTACTGTACTGATCTTGTACGCTAACTTTGATTGTTCTTACCCTGTATTAATGCACATCTTGTAAGTCGCTCTGGATAAGAGCGTCTGCTAAATGCTTAAAATGTAAAAAAATGTAAATGTACAATGCCACAATTCATCGGGCTCAAATTGTGAAAGAGTGGTTCAGGGAGAATGAGACATCATTTTCACACATGGATTGGCCACCACAGAGTCCAGACCTTAACCCCATTGAGAATCTTTGGGATGTGCTGGAGAAGACTTTGCGCAGCGGTCCGACTCTCCCATCATCAATACAAGATCTTGGACCAATTAATGCAACTCTGGACGGTAATAAATGTTGTGACATTGCAGAAGCTTATCGAAACGATGCCACGGCGAATGTGTGCCGTAATCAAAGCTAAAGGCGGTCCAACTAAATATTAGAGTGTGTGACTTTTTTGGGGACGGGCAGTGTAGAAGCTAGCATGACTTGCCATAGCGTTATACAGAGCTAGGAACAGCAAACACATTTTATAACTATCAAATGGAATAAACTCATTTAAAACTACTAATTTACACAAATATCAACATAGATATGTCAACAAACATGTAATATGTAATACGTACAGACAATTTAACCACATAGATGTATCAGTACTTCTCGGGAAAATGCAGCAAATTAATGCTGATATTGAGTACCTAAAGAGAACCACCGACACTCAGAAAACCGCCTGTGAAACTTTGCGGGTGGTTTCTGCTACCCTCGACAACCGTCTGACTGCTGTGGAGAAGCCCCGAGGCCAGGGGCGCTACTTCCTCGGCTGCCTCTCTCTCTGCTGCGGAGATACAACCTGGCCCTGTGCCTGGTTCTTCCTCGGCTGTGGTGGAAAGGCCGCTGGGCCCTGGTGAGACCGAAGACATTCAACCAGCTCAGCCGGATGACTCAGCCCAGGGACGAACGCAGTCCCCCGCGTGGAGCAAGGTGGTGAGGGAGGGTCGCCGACAGAAGCAGGTACCTGAGAACTCTGATCAACAGCGCCATATACCTCGCACTGTAAAAACTCTAGCGAGGCACGAGAGAAAGAAGACCGGCATAATTGGAACTGGTGTGGTTAGCAATATACTGGCTGTCAAAACCAAGATGGTGAGTGTATTTGCTACAAAGTTTGATCTCAACGTGGATGCCGACATTCTCAGTGACTACTTAAAAGAGAAGCTGGGCCGGGAGGTGAAATGTCGAAAAATCGAGACGGCACAGAGCAGATTCAGCTCCTTCTGTGTCACCGCTGAATGCAACGACGTGGCGGAGATGTATGATCCGCAGCTCTGGCCCGCTGGGTCCTTTGTCCGACGCTTCTACGAGCCTCGTCGCCCCAGAGGAGCGGTCGGAGGCCCGTCCGGACCAGAGGGAACCCCTCGCCCTCAGGAAACTGGGCTGCTGCCCGGTGGTGATACCGGGGTGCCTGTCGTATCCGCTGGAATGGCCGGGATGACGGCCAGCTGCCCCGCAGTGAGCGACCAGGACTAATAATGCGGGTCGTTTCCTACAACACTCGCGGTTTGCGAGTAGGACACACTGCCACTGATAGATCAAGACGTTTGGTGGTGGACACACTGCTTGATGAGTGTGACATTTTGTGCCTTCAAGAAACCTGGTTGGCCAAACAAGATTTGGACAAGCTGAACACTCTACACAAGAACTTCCATGGTGCTGGAGAGTCCACCACCGATCTCAGCACAAGATTGATTCAAGGTAGGATAGCTGGTGGTGTAGCTATACTGTGGAACATCAAACACGACCCACTGGTAAAGGTGGTGCGTCTAAATGTTGACTGGGCCATTGGGCTACAGTTTAATTATAATGAAAATAAATTTACTATTTTAAGTGTTTACACTCCCTATGAATCGTATGAGGATGCATTTCTGAATAGGTTAGCTTTTATTCAGTCCTTCATTGAGGACAATAGCTCGTCTTGTGTCTATATCTTGGGTGATTTTAATGCTGACATGTCAGATAGAAATCCTTATTTGCAAAACACTTACAGCAGTTTTGTATTGATACCAAATTAATTCTATCTAGTAAAGCTCTGTTGCCTGATACAAGTTTTACATATGTTAGTGAAGTGTGGCACACTACGTCCTGGCTAGACCACATTGTGACCACAGCTAATGCTCATGCCTCTCTGGAAAGTGTAGAAATATGTTATGAACTTGCCACCACTGATCACATACAGTGGGGAAAATAAGTATTTCACCCCTGCTGATTTTGTGAGTTTGCCCCCTTACAAAGAAAGGAACGGTCTATAATTTTCATGGTAGGTTCATCTTAACAGTGAGAGACAGAATATTTTAAAAATCCCAGAAAATTACATTATATGAATTTTAAACATTTCTTTGTGTTTTATTGAGGAAAATAAGTATTTCACCCCCTAGCAAAACATGACTCAGTACTTGGTGGAGAAACCCTTGTTGGCAAGCACAGCGGTCAGACGTTTCTTGTAGTTGGTCACCAAGTTTGCGCAGATCCCAGGAGGGATTTTGGCCCACTCCTCCTTGCAGATCCTCTCCAAATCCTTAGAAATCAATTTTCAGTGTCCTGGCTGAGGGAAGGAGGTTCTCACCCAAGATTTCCCGGTACATGGCCCCATTCATCCTCCCCTCGATCCGGTGAAGTCGTCCTGTGCCCTTAGCAGAGAAACAGCCCCAAAGCATAATGTTTCCACCACCATGCTTGACGGTGGGGATGGTGTTCTTGGGGTCCAAGGCAGCTTTTTCTTCCTCCAAACACGGCAAGTCGAGTTGATGCCAAAGAGCTCGATTTTAGTCTCATCTGACCACAGCACTTTCTCCCAAGCCTCCTCTGAATCATCCAGGTGCTCATTGGCAAACTTCAGACGGGCCTGTACATGTGCCTTCTTGAGCAGGGGGACCTTGCGGGCACTACAGGATTTCAATCCATTACGGCGTAGTGTGTTACCAATGGTCATCTTGGTGACTGTGGTCCCAGCTGCCTTGAGATCATCAACAAGCTCCAGCCGTGTAGTTCTGGGTTGTTCCCTCACCTTTCTCATGATCAGGTTCACTCCACGAGGGTGAGATCTTGCGTGGAGCCCCAGACCGAGGGAGATTGATGGTCAATTGGTGTTTCTTCCATTTTCTAATTATCGCACCAACAGTTGACTCCTTCTCACCAAGCTGCTTGCCAATGGTCTTGTAGCCCATTCCAGTCTTGTGCAGGTCTACAATTTTGTCCCTGATGTCCTTAGACAATTCTTTGGTCTTGCCCATTGTGGAGAGGTTGGAATCTGATTCATTGATTGATTCTGTGGACAGTTGTCTTTTATACAGGTAACGAGTACTTAATTAGGAATACTAATTAAGTAAGACCAGTGGCGTAGCGTGTGTTGCCAGCACCGGTGCGAGCCACGTAAACTGCGCCCCATTTTCTGTCGACGGGGGAGGGGGGTACACGCGAAGAAAAAATAACCAGAGACCAGTTCATATATTTCGCGGACCGGGGAGGGGGGTGCTACGCGGAAAAATAAGCGCTCCTCGGAACACCCTGCACGGGGTGCGCGAGGAGATGATTGCGCCCCTCGGAACCGGTCCGCGGTGAAAAATATGTTGTTTTTTTGACGTTTTCTTAAATTTTGCGCCCCTAAAAATCTTGCGCCTGGTGCGGCCGCACCACTTGCACCCCCCACGCTACGCCTCTGAGTAAGAGGACTGATCTGTGTGCCTCCTGGTCACATAACCGGTCTGTGGGAGCCAGAATTCTTGCTGTTTTGCTAGTGGGTGAAATACTTATTTTCCTCAATAAAACACAAATAAATGTTTAAAATTCATATAATGTGATTTTCTGGGATTTTTAAAAAATATTCTGTCTCTCACTGTTAAGATGAACCTACCATGAAATGTATAGACCGACCGTTCCGTTCCTTTCTTTGTAAGGGGGCAAGCTCACAAAATCAGCAGGGGGTGAAATACTTATTTTCCCCACTGTAGCTATTGCCTTTCTATTGAATATTGAGAATGTCCCCCTGCTGGCCAACAATAGTAATGCTGCTCCCTCAAGTAAAATTGACTGGACAAAATTGAGCAAAGAGGATATGGATGGGTACTCTATGCTAACTGACAGCTCTCTAAATAATATTAAACTGCC
>JAINUG010000965.1:0-25000 GCA_029706075.1 Aldrovandia affinis | reverse complement strand
CGATGGTGGGGTTTCTTTGTTTTCCAAGTTTTGCATTTAATGCAGCTTTTTGAAGATGTGGGTAATATCTTTTGTCGCTTTATTAACGTCTTCAAAGTTATTTTGGTAGTGTGAATTGTTGAATGTGTTGATTGTATTTTTTATTTCGGTCGAATTCAAAATCTTTACAAATTGTTCGGCACTGTTTGGAGCCCATCTGTATGACTGGTTTAGACTGTACAGCTTACTGGGCTGTTTCTTAAAAGTATCTCTAGTGTGATTTTTTAAGTAAATATTAATTTGACTGTGGTCTGAAAGGGGGGTTTGTGCTCTGACAGTGAAGGCACTGAATGCGGATGGGTCCATGTCTGAGATGGCATAATCAAAAACACTTGTCCCAAGAGCTGAACAGTAGGTGAAACGTCCCAAACTGTCCCCTCTGATCCTCCCATTTAATATATACAGGCCCAAGGCTCTGCAGAGATGCACTAACTCCTTCCCATTTCTGTTCATTGTTTTGTCTGGGTTGTTCCTCATGGCTGTGGGTGAGGGGGTCAGAAGTGACTGTGTGAATATATGTTGATCTCCTGTGTGGTCTATACAGTCAGGTTCTGAACCTGTCCGTGCATTAAAGTCCCCACACAGAAGTATTTTGCCTTGGGCTTGAAATTGACATATCTCTGTGTGTAGGGAGCTGTAGAACTCTTCTTCGTGGTATGGTGACTCTGATGGAGGGTGTATATTGCACACAAATATAAATCTACCTCACAAATTAGTTTATTCATTTTTAGCCAAATGTGGTTTTTGCTTTGTTTCACGATTGTGGTATATTTGGCGAGATCAGCTTTGAGCCAGATCACCATTCCTCCTGAGTCTCTACCACGGTGCACTGTGCTCAGCTTAACTGAAGGCACTGTGATTTCTCTCTCTCTCTCAGTGCAGTGTTAATGTCTCTCTCTCTCTCAGTGCAGTGTTAATGTCTCTCTCTCTCTCTCTCTCTCTCCCTCAGTGCAGTGTTAATGTCTCTCTCTCTCTCCCAGTGCAGGGTTAATGTCTCTCTCTCTCTCTCTCTCTCTCAGTGCAGTGTTAATGTCTCTCTCTCTCTCTCTCTCTCAGTGCAGGGTTAATGTCTCTCTCTCTCTCTCTCTCTCTCTCTCTCTCTCTCTCTCAGTGCAGTGTTAATGTCTCTCTCTCTCTCTCTCTCTCTCTCAGTGCAGTGTTAATGTCTCTCTCTCTCTCTCAGTGCAGTGTTAGTGTTAATGTCTCTCTCTCTCTCTCTCTCTCTCTCTCTCTCTCTCTCTCTCTCTCTCTCTCTCTCTCTCTCAGTGCAGTGTTAATGTCTCTCTCTCTCTCTCAGTGCAGTGTTAATGTCTCTCTCTCTCTCTCTCAGTGCAGGGTTAATGTCTCTCTCTCTCTCTCTCTCTCTCTCTCTCTCTCTCTCTCTCTCTCTCTCTCTCTCTCTCTCTCTCTCTCTCAGTGCAGTGTTAATGTCTCTAATGCGACCAGCACTACATTTTTACATTTTAAGCATTTAGCAGATGCTCTTATCCAGAGCGACTTACAAGACGTGCATTAATAGATGGTAGGAACAATCATAGTTTGGGCAAGAGATCAGTGCAGTAATACAGCGATAGACATCGTTATAGGCAGCTGCATATCATACCTGTAACACTGGGAAGGAAAAGGTTAGTCTTTTTTTATTTTTTATTAAGGGGAGACACGGCAGGCAAAAATGCCGTTTTTGTTTCCACTAGTCAATTTTCAGATTTTTGTTAATTTTGCTTCTATAACATGTCTTCTTCAACGCTGACCTCATAACAATGGCCAAACTGCACATGAATATGCTTATTTTACTATATTTGTTCTCCGTACGTCCACAAATTGACTTTAGCAAATGTTAGTATTTTTGAGCGAGGTATGGCTCTACGATGTTTGAAAAAAAACATACAGCATAATACATCATTGTAAAGCTTGTTCTCTGTAGCGCAATGTCAGCAGATCGATATATGGTCATCACAATTGGTGAATGAACAAATGCTATTCAGCACGTCCGCGTTAGTGTTCCACAGTAAAAGTTACTCAACAGAGATGTGATCAGTTATCTACTGCCAGAAGAAGAATATCCGGGAAGGTAACTGTCATCCTACACCTGATGATGTGTCTGCCAATAAGTCACCAGCTGTCACAGCCTCAAAGCTCTGTATGATCAGGATGACAGGCCAGCCACACAACGGTGGCTTATAATACATGTGTCGCATTTGAATGATCTGCTGGATGTTACTATAACATTTAAAATAGGTGGAATACCCTCATGGGCAAATGAGCATGCTTTATAGGAAAGTCTGTTGGTATATATATATATATATATATATTATTTTTTTCGTACTAAAAAAGCAACTTTGTCTGAAAGATTGTATGAACTCATAAAATCATACCCAATTAAATGAGTAAGCAGAGATACAAGATGTGTTGAGCAAGTAGGCAAGATACATATTTATTGTTATGGTCATACCACTCACAGTCTGAAACTGATTTTTTTTTAAAGAAAAAGAAAGATCAGACTTCTTCCCGGCGCAAAACATTACTTACTTATTTCTCATTTATTATTAAAGAGAAAAAAAAGTTGTGTCTTACAGCTCTATGTTAGCAGCCCTTTGTGATGTCATCAGTTAGAGTCAGCGTTGTAGTTCTAATTCACAATGTGTTCTATTCCGGAATCTTACAGCGCGAGTTTATCTCTTATAAGGATTTCTTCAAATCGGCAAATGAAGCCGTCTCCCGTTTACAGGATATGCGTTTACAATGTGAGCAGGGTCCAGAGGTAGGATTAATGAGCTCCAGGGTGGGGCGGGGGCGGGGCCCGATGATGTTTATCTTGGCATAAGTGGATATAAGCGACACACGACAAACGTACCCCTGCATCCTAAGCTCTCCAAACCTCACGCTCTGCACAGCGTACAGGGTTGTGTGGAGATTACAGCTGCAACCGACAGAAAAAAAAGTAATTATTTGATAACAAATAATGAATACAAAGTTGCAAAATCATATGCACAAATATACACGAATAATTACTATTTATCTCTATCCACACGGACGGACACACACACACACACACACACACACATACACACACACACACACACACACACACACACACACACACACACACACATACACACAAACACACTCACAGACACACATGCACACACATACACACACACACACCCACACACCACCCACACACACACACACACACACACACACACATACACACAAACACACTCACAGACACACATGCACACACATACACAAACACACACACACACACACACACACAAACACACACACACACACACACACACGCACACAAATAACACACACACGCACACACACACACACACACACACACACATACAAACACAAACACATGCATGCATGCACACACACACACACACACACACACACACACACACACACACACACACACACACACACACACAAGCACATGCACGCACACACAGATGCAAACACACACACACACACACACACATACATGCAGACATGCAATTACACAGACACACACACACACACACGAAGGCCCACACGGTATGATTCCCTGTAATGTGACACATCATTAATGTCATTTCATGATTAATCGTTTTCCAGCACACTCCAGTTTACACCCATTTACTGCAGTTTACACCAATTTACTGCAGTTCACACCGATTTACTGCAGTTTAAACCCATTTACTGCAGTAACCACAGTGACCAGCTGTGTGCACACATTTACATTTACATTTTAAGCATTTAGCAGACGCTCTTATCCAGAGCGACTTACAAGATGTTGTTACGACCCCGACGGCTTTTAGGGGTACGGGGGAGACCGTAACATAGTAGTCTTAATTGGATCGGGTCATGAACGAAAAATGAGGGTAAATAATAAAGACAAGGCAAGAGGGGAAGGTGCAGTCGGTGTTTATATACATATATTTACAGACAATAGTGAGGCTATTTACAAAGGTCAAATACAAACACAAAGACACAAGGCCAAGGGACACGGATGTTGCCAAAGAAATGAACTTAGTAAAACAGAACAGGCTAGCTACAAACAAAAACTAAGATAGGCTGACTATCTAAACCTTTATACGAAATAAAAGTCTACCTATCTAATCTACACTAGCTACCCGTAAACAAAGGTACACAGATGGCAACCACCCCTTTCCTAATGTCTCTATACACAGGATTGACCTATCGATGAAAATGTATGGAGGCCTCCCTCTTACCTATCCCAAGGCCTAAGTGGGAACAAACAAACTTAACCATACACTTTCACTTCCAAACTTTCAAAGGTCTACACACTCTCTGTCTCTCACGTTCAGCAAACAAACAGCAAAAGGGCAAAAGGGACTTGCAGGAACCAGTCATGGGGTTTTTATAGAAGGGCAGGTGATTGGTGGAGGCGGGACCAGGACACAGAAATGATTGACAGTAGGGAAGGCGAATGGAATGGCGGATGGCACTCCTACGGAACACGGAAACAGAGAAGACAAAAGCACACATACACGTGGAACGTAACAGATGTGCATTACAGTTTTTTTCAGTTGCTAACAAGCATCGGTTAATACTGAAGACACTTTTTCAAAACTCTTCATACAGTCTGCATTACTAACATGCATCTTAGCCAAACAGTTAATCTCACTTCCAAAACTCACTCAAACCACCAAAACACTTCATACATGTCTCAAAATAAGGCAACAATTCTCACTCAGAAAGCATACATTGTCACTCATAACACACTGACCTAAAAAACACTAACAACAGGGAGCATTACATAAATTATGAACTTTTATCTTTGAAGTTTGAATGATTTTTCACATAAATCAGTATTTCATTATAGAATAAGTATAACACCTTTTCACTTTATTGACTGTACTAAAGTATATGTAACAACAATTAATCAGAAATACAGAAATTTGCTTAAATATTGTTTATTTTTCTGCATCTCTGCATATAGTAATTTACTTAGAAAAGTAAATAAATAAAAAGTTGAAACAAAAAATAGCAATTTCCTGAAATTCCAGGGCTGCAATAATAATCACAAAAAGACAACAACATGTATAGTATAATCACTCATACTGTACAGTACTGTGAGGGTTCTAGTTCTCCCTCTCTCCTGCATTTGGCCACAAGTTCTCATCAACATCACATCTTATGTCTTCTCTGGCGATACATCTTGGAAAGTATATTTTGGAATGTCTAATCCAACCCTGGCAGTCTTTAGGATAAATGTCTCCACACCCCACATTCATGGCATCCAGTAAGGACATCTGGTCATGTGGACGGTGAAGGTAGGGGAGTTTCCTGCCCCTCTCTCCTCCGCTGGCACAAGTCATTTATGCAGGTCATCCAGAAAAGAAATGAGCCTCTCTGTATTGTAGGGGCCAATGAGTGGTTTGTGTAACAGCAAACCATCATTGGACAGTGCTGCACACATTGTGACGTAATTCTGTTTTGAATGCGTTTTTAACAGTTTTGTAAACAGTGTGTTAGCATTTGAAAAATCCATCCATCCATCCATCCATTATCTAAGCCGCTTATTCCTGGTCAGGGTCGCGGGGGGGGCTGGAGCCTATCCCAGCATGCATTGGGGCGAGAGGCAGGAATACACCCTGGACAGGTCGCCAATCCATCACAGGGCACACACACCATTCACTCACACACTCATACCTACGGGCAATTTAGACTCTCCAATTAGCCTAACGTGCATGTCTTTGGACTGTGGGAGGAAACCGGAGTACCCGGAGAAAACCCACGCGGACACGGGAGAACATGCAAACTCCGCACAGAAAGGCCCCCGGCCTGGATTCGAACCCGAGACCTTCTTGCTGTGAGGCGACAGCGCTATCCACTGCACCACCGTGCCGCCTCATTTGAAAAATGTGCTGCAAATATATAGTGTTTTGCGGGTGGTGGAGTATGAATGAGAAAAGAGTTCATGGATTTTGGAAAATGTGGTCTTTGAATGCATTTTGTGTGAAAGCAATGAAAAATGATTAATTGTTTGGTCCACATAGACTTCTGGTTCGCTGACTGTGTGAAGAGTTTTGACAATGTGACTTCAGTTTTGACCAATGCATGTTAGCAGTTTAAAAAAAACTGTAATAGTAAAAGCCGTATCCACTGAACCACCCTAAAAGCCACAGCTCCAGAGTTCTTCTTTTCAAAGGATGCAGCAGGTGTGTCACAGGGGACTTTGTACCTGGCTGGGAATTTGTAGTGGTTGCCATGGTAGTGGCCAATTAGCTTCTTCTGTATCGGCAGGAGCCATCTAATACGTCCATTAGGACTGTACATTTTTAAACTGTAAGAATGTTCCTGATTAACTGAAATACATTTTGTCAGAGTATTAGTTTTTACTTGTGTTTAAGAGAAAAGCAGAAAAATAAATATATAATTCAAACCAACTAGTAATTCAAAAACAATGCTCCTTATTTCATAGAATTTAACATATGTTACCTGTTGAAAATCCATATATATGTGTTATATAGTGACATAGTATAAACAATTGAGTCAGAAGATTCAGTATCTCAATTCACAGGACTGAATCCAGATAGATAGATAGATATGTACTTTATTGTCCCCATGGGGAAATTTTGCTTGGGCTCTACAAAGCTAGACCCATCAACATATATAGGGCACCAACATCAACAGCACAAAACATGAAATATACATGGTTAAGACCAAGATCATTGTTCTCAGTTGAATGGGCTTTCTTGGGGACAGGAGTAATTACAGAGCTTTTCCAGAGAGCAGGAACCTTTTGGATATCTAAGGACTGTTGAAAGATAGGGCACCAGGCCAGTGTTAGCTCTTCTGCACAAGTCTTTAAAAGGAATCACTTGCGGAATCACTTGCGATCTTCCGCAAGAGACTCAAAACCCACCTCTTCAGACTCCACTACCACTGAACTCTGTCCATCTAGCTAAATTGTCTTCACCACTGTTTACTTGTTCAACACTATACTCCCCCCCAAAAAACCCCCAAAAAACATGATTTGTTTTTTTACACTAACCTTTTCCTTCCCGGTGTTACAGGTATGGTACGCAGATGCCTGCAATGATGTCTATTACTGCACTGATCTCGTGCGCTAACTATTATTGTTCCTCCCTTTGCCTTGAAACAGGGATACACTACAGTAAACAGCCTGGGTGCTCTACTGCCAAAAAGGACTCGTGACTTTGTCCCGTAGTCCAAGGAGTGGGCAGAGGCACCCCAGATATAAAACATGAAAATACATCACCTAATGTTTCAGAATATGGGCATAGTATGGGATGGATATGAACTAAAGGAATCATTGAAACTGCGTGTTTTAAACAAGTCATAAAAAGCTGTTGCCACGGGTGTGTAAGTGCCCCAAAATACTAAATGCCGTTTAGAAAGGGGAAATGACTCTCACACCGCTTAACACAAGAGGGGAACATCACCAACAAGAACAGATCCAGAGAAATATACACGTTTCTATTGTTCAGACATTGTGCTAAAAACGCCAGGGCTAGGGGATTAAACAAAACCTTAAGCAGTCACTAGTGTCCCACTTCAGCTAAGCATGGAAGACAGTCATACGTGACTGAAATTTCTGCTTTTTTTCTCTCTCTCACACACACACCCACTCACATACACACACACACACACACACACACAGACCCACTCACACACACACACACACAGACCCACTCTCACACACACCCACACCCACTGACATACACACAGTCACACACAGTCACACACACACACACACACAGACACACACACACACACACACACACACACAGTCACACACACACACACACACACATTCTAAGCAGTGCTTTTCAGTCACAGTTCAGACAGAAAATAACTAGTGAATTCTGAAAATAAGTGTCAAGTTTCAACGTCAAGTTTCAGCTTCATAGCAACGCTAGTGGACACCATCGTCCCCACGGTAAAAGTTAGGTCTTTTCCTAACCAAAAACCGTGGGTTGATAAATCCATCCGCGACGCTTTGAATGCCCGCACTGCTGCCTATAACTCCGGTCTTGTATCCGGCAACATGGATGAGCACAAGGCAGCGTCCTATGGACTGAGAAGGGCGGTGTAGGAGGCTAAGAGGAGGTACAGAGACAGAGTGGAGTCGCAGATGGAGCAGCGCGACACCAGACGCCTATGGCAGGGGCTACGGACTATAACAGACTACCAGGGCAGACCCCCCGCAATTGTGAGTGCCGACGCATCCCTAGCGGACGACCTGAACTCATTTTATGCACGGTTTGAGGCTAGCAACAACAGCGCTAGCTCGCCGGCTAACAACAACACTGCTAGCATAGCCGAAGTGAGTTCTACCGCTGGGGACGTGCACACGCTCTCGGTGACCGAGCACAGTGTGAGGAGGGCTCTAACGAGGGTGAACACCAGGAAAGCTGCTGGTCCAGATGGCATATCTGGGCGAGTACTGAAGACCTGTGCTAACCAGCTAGCTCCAGTGTTCACCACTATATTCAACATCTCCTGGCTGAGTCTGTGGTCCCCGCCTGCTTCAAGAGATCCACTATTGTCCCTGTGCGCAAGAATGCTTCTCCAGCATGCCTGAATGACTATCGACCGGTGGCCCTCACCTCGGTGGTCATGAAATGCTTCGAGAGGCTGATTAAGGAATACATCTGCGCCTTCCTCCCTTGCTCCATGGACCCGCTGCAGTTTGCTTATCGTCCAAACAGATCCACGGATGATGCTGTCTCCCAGGTACTGCACACCACACTCTCTCATCTGGACAGCCGGAAGGGGGGCTACGTGAGACTGCTGTTCATTGATTATAGTTCAGCTTTCAACACCATAGTCCCCACCAGACTGGCTGGCAAGTTGATTGAGCTGGGACTGAACACCCCCCTGTGTGCCTGGATCCTGGACTTCCTGACCGCCAGGCCCCAGGTGGTCAGGGTGGGCAGACACACCTCCAACCCCCTCACCCTGAACACAGGATCCCCCCAGGGTTGCGTCCTCAGCCCCCTACTGTACTCCTGTACACACATGACTGTGTGGCCAGGTCCAGCTCCAACTCCATCATCAAGTTTGCGGATGACACAGTGGTGGTGGGCCTGATCTCCAACAACGACGAGAAGGCCTACCTGGAGGAAGTTGCTGATCTGTCACTCTGGTGCCAAGACAACAGCCTCCTCCTGAATGTCACAAAAACTAAGGAGCTGATTGTGGACTTTAGGAGGACACAACAACAGAGGACATACTCACCATTGGGGATTAATGGGAGCACTGTGGAGAGGGTGAGCAGGTATAAATACCTGGGAGTCCACATCACCGAAGATCTCACATGGACAGCACACACTGACACTCTGGTGAGAAAGGCGAGGCAGCGCCTTTACCACCTCAGGCAGCTGAGGAAATGTAAAGTCTCCCGGAGGATCCTTCAGTCCTTCTACTCTGGAGCTGTAGAGAGCATCCTGACTGGAAGCATCACTGCCTGGTTTGGCAACAGCTCTGCTCAGGACAGGAAGGCTCTGCAGAGAGTAGTGCGTTCGGCTGAACGCACTACTGGAACTACACTCCCCACCCTGAAGGACTTATACACCAGGAGGTGCAGAACCAGAGTCTGCAGGATCATGAAGGATCCTCACCACCCCAACAACGGACTGTTTCAGCTGCTGCGGTCAGGCAAGCGCCTCCGTAGTCACGCTGCCAAAACAGAGAGACTGAGACTGAGTTTCTTTCCTCAGGCCATCAGGACTGTGAACTCTGACCTCACCAGGGCCCCCACCAAGACACACACACTGCCCCTCTTATGCACACCCACACACACACACACTTAATGACTACACATAATTTATAGTAGGTTTCCCTCCATTTCCAAGTGCTCTTACTGTATATATTGTGTTGTTTTTATATAAGAGCTCTTGCTGTAATTATTGTAATAATTAAATTCTATTGTCTTTTACTGTAAATACTGTGTACTGTTGCCCTTTTGCACTTTTTCGTTGAGCATTGCCACTTTTCATTTCACTGCACACCCCGTGTGTGTATGTGACAAATAAAAAATCTTGAATCTTGAAATCTTGACGTAGAACCAAATAAGTATTATAATGATTTTACGATACCACTCGGTTGAGTTATGTAAAAAAAGAAAAACATAACTTGTTGTTATTATTTATTATTAAGGAATAAAAATGAGCAAACAACTATTTCTTTCTTTAGTTTTTTTCACAGTATGTCAGGTAAAGGGTTAATGGCTTAGCAATCTGTTGCCTCTGCATTTTAGACCATAAAAAGCCTCAAAGTCCACTGCTGGATGACTGATCCAAGGTGGTGCCACTAAACAATAAAAGAATACAAATACATCACCTCATTTTTTAGAAAAATGTATATGGTACAGTATGGATATAGCCTTAAAATGACAAACCCTTTCTAAAATGAAGTGATGTTGTTCTGTTGTGGAGTACCCTCTACCTCTTTTGTAAATATCAGGCCGATTTTCAACAATTGATTTTGAATAAAAGATTGATTTTGGGAGGAAATATTCTACGTAATGACTGATACAGCTCGAACAAGGGGAAACACATGGAATGCTGTTCTGAAATTTTGTGAGAGAAAGCCAAATCAATCTCTGTGGTAGTATTCCTGCAGTGTTACTCTAAGTTTCACTGCTGGCCCATGTGTGCTCTCTCTCCATTTTATCTCGAGCAGAACTGTCTGTACAGGAACGGCATTCTGCTGAAGAGAAAACACCATTCCCCAAGATGCTTTGGGCTTGAAAATATAAATATAGGCGCTTGCTCTAAGTGCAGGTCACTGCCTGGGTTAGAGTCCAGGCTGTGCCAGCCCAGTGCTGGATGGGACTCACGTTCGGGGCCAGCAATTGGCTGTCTGCCCAAGGGTGAGGGGGGATGGAAGCCTGCATGAGTTTGCTGTGTGCAAGCGGCTCAGTGTTTCTGAGTTACGGTCACAAAATTTGGGAAAAAACTAAAAACACCTGAATTGAAAAACAATTTATTTATTTTAATAAATTTTGTTTCAGATTTTTCTGCATTTTTCTCCCCAATTTGAAAGCCAATCACACGCTCTATTTATTTCAATTAACCCTCCCCCACTGACTCTCCCCCCCTCTCTACGGGGAAAGCTACTATCCGAGGCCGGCGATGATCCGCCTCCTTCAAGACGCAGTCATCGACCCCCTTTCTAGAGACTCCCTTACGTGCTTCACAGCGAGTTTGTGTGAACCACCCTCCCCCCTCCCTCAGGAGCGGACAGACAAATGCCGCCTGGTGTGAGACTTTAAGATTTATATCATAGAAATATAATTATTTTATAGATACAGAACCTTGCAAATAAGGTTGTTGAAGCGCTCAGCTCTGGTTCACATGATGTGAATATTGTTGTTTTCTCTGTTGCTGGAACCGCTAGCCATCAGCGGGGGATTTTGCTGGCTCCTGCAGTTCTGTCCCCTGCACAGAGCTTTGCTGTGGACTGCCCATGTCCCGTAGAGAGCACAAGGGCTTTACTGCACGGTGCGGGGTGAATGGTGCCTCAGGGGAAGGTCTGTTCCTGTCCAGCACAGGGCAGACCCTAAATGTGGCAGACCCACATTCTAAGCAGAAATATACAGAAACAGTTCAGAGAGCAACTAAGAAACTAATTATAACTAGCAAATTCTGAAAATGGGTGCCCTCTTGGTAACAGTGCCTAGTCACGATTTGGAACATAGAACCTCATAAGTATTTTAATCATTTTAAAATCTACTGCAACTGAATTTTCAAATTGCAAAAAGTCAATTTCCAGGACATTACTGTCTGATTCAGTCATCTCTACCACTCGGTAAAGTATGTTAAAAAAAACTAAAAAACATTTGTTATAATTGACCCAAGTAATAAAAAGAATCAAATACATCATTTTTTTAAATTAATTTTTTCATAGTATGTCTCAGTTAAAGGGTTGAAGTCCTCACAATTTATTGCATCATAATTTTCAGATAGCGAAGAGTCCACACCCTATGATCATATAATGTTATCTCATAAAAAACAAACCCTTGCACTTTTTCCCATCCACAGTCTCTAAATCACCTTGCACAGGTGCAGACACCATTTTGTGGGGCGGATGGGAAATGTGAGTTACAGACTGAGAACTTCTGCACACCTCGATTCCTGGGAACAGAAGAGTGAAACAGGTATGTTTAGAAGACACACGCTCTCTCTTTCCTCCCTCACAGACACACTAAGCAGTACATACAGCTACACAGTGGTAGTTATAGTTCAGTAAATAACAATTTAGCGAATTGGCACAGTGGACAACAAAACACATCTGGACACTTATGATGCGAAAGTGTTGATGTTATATCTGTGTGGAATTCACAAAGGTTCCCTTTGCCTTGAAACAGGGATACACTACAGTAAACAGCCTGGGTGCTCTACTGCCAAAAAGGACTCGTGACTTTGTCCCGTAGTCCAAGGAGTGGGCAGGAAGGCAGAGGCACCCCAGATATAAAACATGAAAATACATCACCTAATGTTTCAGAATATGGGCATGGTATGGTATGGATATGAACTAAAGGAATCATTGAAACTGCGTGTTTTAAACAAGTCATAAAAAGCTGTTGCCACGGGAGTGTAAATGCCCAAAAATACTAAATGCAGTTTAGAAAGGGGAAATTACTCTCACACCGCTTAACACAAGAGGGGAACATCACCAACAAGAGCAGATCCAGAGAAATATACATGTTTCTATTGTTCAGACGTTGTGCTAAAGTGCGCCAGGGCTAGGGGATTAAACAAAATCAAGCAGTCACTAGTGTCCCTCTTCAGCTAAGCATGGAAGACAGTCATACGTGACTGAAATGTCTGCTTGCTTTTCTCTTTCTCTCTCACACACACCCACTCACATACACACACACACACACACACAGTCACATACATACATGCACAGTCACAGACACACACACACACACACAGTATGTAGTATTAAATGTTTGACATTACATTATTGTTACCTCATTACTATTTGAAAATGTCAGCTAATGTACGATAATAAATCTCGAATTGACTGTTTACAGATCACAATGGTTTGTTACAGCATATGGTGACCATGTGATTTGGTACAGTGAAATATTTATATGCAAATAACTAATAAATGTTTTGAAATATGATACTGATTGACAGAAAATATCAATTTCATCTGATCTGATGCATTAAACATGTTTTTAGCTTTTAATTTTTTTAAAAGGATTTAATTTATGAATGTAAATATCTGTAATTTAGCAATTTCCACAATGGTGAAGATATTTAAAAAAGTGAAATCCTGTCTTGAAATTGAAGATAGAATGATGAAACATGAACATGAAAATTTTCATGAATTTTGTCATTTTTTCAGTGGTTTTGTTGGAAGGGAAAAAGTGCAGAGAAGATATATTTAAAATCACTGGGGTTGAACAGCAGCCTTTAGGTGTGGGAGGAACATTCTCCCTAATGCCACCTCTCATTGTAAATGAGCAGTGTCATTTCCTGTGTGGAGAATTTCACATTCTGACCTCTATGTGTCTGAGCGCCCGGTTCTAGAAGCATTAGAGCAAAGTGCACTTTTATTCCTAGAGCTATTGCTGTAATAAACACTGATGTGCATTTTATCCTTTATTATTATATATATGCATGATGTCATGAGAATCCTGTATTTAAATTGCAGGGAATAACTTTCATTGTGTTTTAAATACAGTATTGAGAATTATTTCATCTTTTAATATTTAATATTTCTTTTATGTATCTGTTGTTGTATCCTCTGTATTCTTGTATGTCTATTTGAATTTGGCTGCAACCAAATTGCCCCTTGGGTACAATAATCTATTGAATTGAATGATTATAATGTTTGATTATTATCTTATTATGACAGAGAGAAGGGCATTGGGCGTGGAGGGTTCTGGAGTGGCAGACACGGAGACTGGGCGTGTATCCTCCCATCACAGTGAGTTCTTTGTTTCTGTCGATGAAACAATTTTTTTACATTTTATATAACCCCTTGTATACAATTCCCACAGAACAGGAAATACAATAACTAATACTTATATTTGCAAATACTGTATTTGGTATTTGGCTTTTGCTAAGGGTGTGTAAATGCCCCAAAATACTAAATGCAGTTTAGAAAGGGGAAATTACTCTCACACCGCTTAACACAAGAGGGGAGCATCACCAACAAGAGCAGATCCAGAGAAATATACACGTTTCTATTGTTCAGACGTTGTGCTAAAGTGCGCCAGGGCTAGGGGATTAAACAAAACCTTAAGCAGTCACTAGTGTCCCTCTTCAGCTAAGCATGGAAGACAGTCATACGTGACTGAAATGTCTGCTTGCTTTTCTCTTTCTCTCTCACACACACCCACTCACATACACACACACACACACACACACAGACCCACTCACACACACACCCACACCCACTGACATACACACATTCACACACAGTCACACACACACACACACACACACACACACACACACACATACACACACACACACACACACACACTCACACACAGACACACAGACACACACACACACACACACACACACACACACACACACACTCACACACAGACACACACACACACACACACACACACACACACACACACACACACACACACACACAGTCACACACACACATTCTAAGCAGTGCTTTTCAGTCACAGTTCAGACAGCAAATAACTAGTGAATTCTGAAAATAAGTGTCAAGTTTCAACGTAGAACCAAATAAGTATTATAATGATTTTACGATACCACTCGGTTCAGTTATGTAAAAAAAGAAAAACATAACTTGTTGTTATTATTTATTATTAAGGAATAAAAATGAGCAAACAACTAGTTCTTTCTTTAGTTTTTTTCACAGTATGTCAGGTAAAGGGTTAATGGCTTAGCAATCTGTTGCCTCTGCATTTTAGACCATAAAAAGCCTCAAAGTCCACTGCTGGATGACTGATCCAAGGTGGTGCCACTAAACAATAAAAGAATACAAATACATCACCTCATTTTTTAGAAAAATGTATATGGTACAGTATGGATATAGCCTTAAAATGACAAACCCTTTCTAAAATGAAGTGATGTTGTTCTGTTGTGGAGTACCCTCTACCTCTTTTGTAAATATCAGGCCAATTTTCAACAATTGATTTTTAATAAAAGATTGATTTTGGGAGGAAATATTCTATGTAATGACTGATACTGTTACGTGCGGTAAATGCAGACCTGGACCCAAAAGCGGACTCGACACGGAGATGGTAATTGCGCTCCGCTCAGGAGGCGTTTAATCAAGGAACAAATAAAAGTGACGGAAACAAGCCGTCCAAAAACAAACAGGCAAAACAGGATTAGCCGTGCGGCTAAATAAACGAAACAGGGAATCCAAAAACAACCGGCAAAAAAGGAAAGCCGTGCGGCTACTAAACAAGAAACAAAATAAACACAGGCAGATTCAGGAATATTCGCGAAGTCAGGAACAGGTAACCAAATGAAAGCAGTGCTAGAAAATCTAGTACGCAAAGGCAATGGGCTAAACGAGTGCCGGGTTTAAATAGGCAAAAGCATAACTAATAAGGGCAGCGTGCAGAATGTGTAAGGGGAAAACAATGTGACAGGCTGAAACGAAACGAGGGAACAAGAAACAGATTGGGGCAGCGTGCAAAATGTGCAGGGAACAACAATTGTGACAGGCTAAACGAAACGAGGAACAAGAAACAGATTGCGCGGCGAAGCCGCCCCCGCAACACAGACAACCCAGGGAGAACGCAAAAACCAGACATGACACGCAAGGAACAAAGTGGCAGAAAAACACAAGGAAAGTGAACAGGGCGGACAGCGATGTAACAGATACAGCTCGAACAAGGGGAAACACATGGAATGCTGTTCTGTAATTTTGTGAGAGAAAGCCAAATCAATCTCTGCGGTAGTATTCCTGCAGTGTTACTCTAAGTTTCACTGCTGGCCCATGTGTGCTCTCTCTCTCCATTTTATCTCCAGCAGAACTGTCTGTACAGGAACGGCATTCTGCTGAAGAGAAAAACACCATTCCCCAAGATGCTTTGGGCTTGAAAATATAAATATAGGCGCTTGCTCTAAGTGCAGGTCACTGCCTGGGTTCGAGTCCAGGCTGTGCCAGCCCAGTGCTGGATGGGACTCACGTTCGGGGGCAGCAATTGGCTGTCTGCCCAAGGGTGAGGGGGGATGGAAGCCTGCATGAGTTTGCTGTCTGCAAGCGACTCAGTGTTTCTGAGTTACGGTCACAAAATCTGGGAAAAAACTAAAAACACCTGATTTGAAAAACAATTTATTTATTTTAAGAAATTTTGTTTCCGATTTTTCGGCATTTTTCTCCCCAATTTGAAAGCCAATTACACGCTCTATTTATTTCAATTAACCCTCCCCCACTGACTCTCCCCCTCTCTACGGGGAAAGCTACTATCCGAGGCCGGCGATGATCCGCCTCCTTCAAGACGCACTCATCGACCCCCTTTCTAGAGACTCCCTTACGTGCTTCACAGCGAGTTTGTGTGAACCACCCTCCCCCCTCCCACAGGAGCGGGCAGACAAATGCCGCCTGGTGTGAGACTTTAAGATTTATTTCATAGAAATATAATTATTTTATAGATACAGAACCTTGCAAATAAGGTTGTTGAAGCGCTCAGCTCTGGTTCACATGATGTGAATATTGTTGTTTTCTCTGTTGCTGGAACCGCTAGCCATCAGCGGGGGATTTTGCTGGCTCCTGCAGTTCTGTCCCTTGCACAGAGCTTTGCTGTGGGCTGCCCATGTCCCGTAGAGAGCACAAGGGCTTTACTGCACAGTGCGGGGTGAATGGTGCCTCAGGGGAAGGTCTGTTCCTGTCCAGCACAGGGCAGACCCTAAATGTGGCAGACCCACATCCTAAGCAGAAATATACAGAAACAGTTCAGAGAGCAACTAACAAACTAATTATAACTAGCAAATTCTGAAAATGGGTGCCCTCTTGGTAACAGTGCCTAGTCACGATTTGGAACATAGAACCTCATGCGTATTTTAATCATTTTAAAATCTACTGCGACTGAATTTTCAGATTTCAAAAGTCAATTTCCAGGACATTACTGTCTGATTCAGTCATCTCTACCACTCGGTAAAGTATGTTAAAAAAACTAAAAAAACATTTGTTATAATTGACCCAAGTAATAAAAAGAATCAAATACATCTTTTTTTTTTAATTAATTTTTTCATAGTATGTCTCAGTTAAAGGGTTAAAGTCCTCACAATTTATTGTAACATAATTTTCAGATAGCGAGGAGTCCACACCCTATAATCATATCATGTTATCTCATAAAAAACAAACCCTTATACTTTTTCCCATCCACAGTCTCTAAATCACCTTGCACAGGTGCAGACACCATTTTGTGGGGTGGATTGGTAATGTGAGTTACAGACTGAGAACTTCTGCACACCTCGATTCCTGGGAACAGAAGAGTGAAACAGGTATGTTTAGAAGACACGCTCTCTCTTTTCTCCCTCACACACACATTAAGCAGTAACATACAGCTACACAGTGGTAGTTATAGTTCAGTAAATAACAATTTAGCGAATTGGCACAGTGGACTTTTACAATAAAACACATCTGGACACTTATGATGCGAAAGTGTTGATGTTATATCTGTGTGGAACTCACAAAGGTTCCGTTTGCCTTGAAACAGGGATACACTACAGTAAACAGCCTGGGTGCTCTACTGCCAAAAAGGACTTGTGACTTTGTCCCGTAGTCCAAGGAGTGGGTAGGGAAGGCAGAGGCACCCCAGATATAAAACATGAAAATACATCACCTAATGTTTCAGAATATGGGCATGGTATGGTATGGATATGAACTAAAGGAATCATTGAAACTGCGTGTTTTAACCCCCTGAGGTCGACGGGCGGCGCCGCTCCCAGCAGCAATAAAAGTATATTACTATTTCTAACTTCGCGATATTTTATCATACACACGCGACAAAAACATTGACAGAAACCTTAGAATCGCGACTTTCCGATTTGAGCACTGGCAAATCAAATGGGATTTTTAAATTAGGTTAATTAAACCAAAAGTAAACCTTGCCTTTTACTCTCTTTTTACCTGGTAGTAACGTCCCCCTTCTATTGACATGGTAACTAGGTGCGAGTTTCGGGAGGTGTGTGGGGGGGGCGTGGGGCCATGTGTGAAACGCCGGCGTAAACACATAAACTGTCCCTACAATTTGAAGCAAGATTTTATACAGACATACAATTTTATTCAGGATGGAAAGATTTTCTGCGCTGCAGTGTTTGAGAGTATTGATGAAAAGCGGCGAAGACAATAACTGACGAAGAGTAAGTAACTATATTTGATTTGCCATGTTATCAAATACTCGTATATATATTCAATATATGAATTCGCGTCTTGTGACTACATATTCCGCGTGTTGCAACGTAACAAATAGCAATATGCACACAAGATCTATGGAATAATACTTTTCAAACAGCCTAAAATGTTATTTATTTAGCTTGTTTTCAAATACTCGTGAAAATATATGAATTCACACCCTTACATAACCAAGACCCTGATGAACAAACGCACATTGGCAAAACAATTCGTCACTATAGTTTAGTGTGTGCTTTCACAACTTTTGTGACAGCAGAAAAATTTACTATTTTTAACTTGTGTGTTTGTAGATCTATTTACAAGCTGCATATGATACTGACCAAACTATTGATGGCATACAAATGTAGCTGTGATTGTCCTTCAAATAAAATATCAAACACTTTGGAGTAAGTGTGTGTTAAATTGATGAAATTGAGATAAATATCAGACCATGCCAAAATCAAAAAACATCTAAAAGCTTAGCACGGACCTCAGAGGGTTAAACAAGTCATAAAAAGCTTTTGCCACGGGTGTGTAAATGCCCCAAAATACTAAATGCAGTTTGAAAGGGGAAATGACTCTCAACTCTTAACACAAGAGGGGAACATCACCAACAAGAACAGATCCAGAGAAATATACACGTTTCTATTGTTCAGACATTGTGCTAAAATGCGCCAGGGCTAGGGGATTAAACAAACTCAAGCAGTCACTAGTGTCCCTCTTCAGCTAAGCATGGAAGACAGTCATACGTGACTGAAATGTCTGCTTGCTTTTCTCTTTCTCTCTCAAAAAACATGTTTTTAGCTTTTAATTTAAAAAAAAGGATTTACATTTATGAATGTAAATATCTGTAATTTAGCAATTTCCACAATGGTGAAGATATAAAAAAAAGTGAAATCCTGTCCTGAAATTGAAGATAGAATGATGAAACCTGAACATGAAAATTTTCATGAATTTAAAGTAATTTTTTTCAGTGGTTTGTTGGAAGGGAAAGAGTGCAGAAAAAGACCATGGAGATATATTTAAAATCACTGGGGTTGAACAGCAGCCTTTCGGTGTGGGAGGAACATTCTCCCTAATGCCACCTCTCATTGTAAATGAGCAGTGTCATTCCCTGTGTGGAGAATTTCACATTCTCACCTCTAGGTGTCTGTACTGAGCGCCCGGTTCTAGAAGCATTAGAGCAAAGTGCACTTTTATTCCTAGAGCTATTGCTGTAATAAACACTGATGTGCATTTTATCCTTTATTATTATATATATGCATGATGTCATGAGAATCCTGTATTTAAATTGCAGGGAATAACTTTCATTGTGTTTTAAATACAGTATTGAGAATTATTTCATCTTTTAATATTTAATATTTCTTTTATGTATCTGTTGTTGTATCCTCTGTATTCTTGTATGTCTATTTGAATTTGGCTGCAACCAAATTGCCCCTTGGGTACAATAATCTATTGAATTGAATGATTATAATGTTTGATTATTATGTTATTATGACAGAGAGAAGGACATTGGGCGTGGAGGGTTCTGGAGTGGCAGACACGGAGACTGGGCGTGTATACTCCCATCACAGTGAGTTCTTTGTTTCTGTCGATTAAACAATTGTTTTACATATGAGTAGGGTGGTGCAGACTGCCCAGATGGAGTCTGTCAAGACTACATATAACAGGGAAAGCATGAATAAAGTCTTGAGTAAACAACATTTTAGCAAGTGTGGCTTGGGATGGAAGGGAGTGAGGGAGCAGGAGAGGAATAGTAGAAACAGTAGCAACGTACGGGTGAGCAAGGCTTTGAAGCTCATGTGTTTAAATGCGAGAAGTGTAAAAAATAAATTTTTGGAACTGGAGACTGTCATGTTAAATGGGGGTTATGACATTGTTGGGATTACAGAGACATGGCTTGGCGCAGCGCATGGGGAGGAATATAATGTAGAGGGGTACAAATTGTTTAGGAAGGATAGAACTAATAAAAGAGGAGGGGGAGTGGCCCTTTATGTGAAAGACTATCTTAATGTGCAGGAAATTCCAGGTATAAACCCATTAGTTTCTTGTGAGGACATCTGGATTAGATTATTGGGAGATCGTGAGAAGGGCCTGAATATAGGAGTATGTTATAGACCTCCAGCTTCAGATAGTAACATAAATAGTACGCTCTTTGATAACATAAAACAAATCTGTGCTGAAGGAGAGACGATAATAATGGGCGACTTCAATTACCCCTCTATCAATTGGGAGATAGTGACAGGTCAGGGCAAATGTGAAGAGAAGTTTATAGATCTGGTCAATGACTGCTTTTTGGTACAGTCTGTTACTCAGCCTACAAGAGGGAAATCAATACTGGATCTGGTTTTGTGTAACAATCCTGATAGAATTTGCAGCACAGAGGTAGGAGAACCAATAGGAGCAAGTGACCACAGTGCAGTTATTTTTGATATTTTTGGCAAGTTAAGACAGCCTCCTCTAACTCTCGAATTTTTAATTTTAGACGAGCTGACTTTAATAAAATGAGAGAGAATTTAAGTAATATAGATTGGGTTAAACTTCTAGATTGCAGAAAAAAAAAAAAAAAATGGACTATATTTAAAAGGGTTATTGTAGATGTACAGTGTAAATTCATCCCCAAAGTAAGGAAAAATAGGATGAAAAAACGTGTCCACAATGGATGACTAAATCTTTACGGGTGATTTTGAGGCAAAAGAAACGACTGTATAGAGTATATAAAAAGGATAACTCAGAGAGAAACAAGTTCGATTATTGTAATATGCGGGCTAAGGCTAAAAAGGAAATAAGATCAGCTAAAAGGCGGTTTGAAATTAAAATTTCCCAAGATGCAAAAAGTAACCCTAAGAAGTTTTTTCAATATTGTAGTAGAAAAAGGAAAGTTAAAGATGAGGTTAAGTGCATTAAGAATAAGGAAGGAACTTTGGTTTATAATAATAAGGACATTGCAAACACACTAAACAGTTACTTTGTGGAGAGCTTTACTAGAGAAGAGGTTATAAATATGCCTAAATGTATAGACAAGGTACGGAATGTTCTGGAGGACTTTGAGATAAGGGATGTAGAAGTACTACAAAAACTACAAAAACTTAAGACAAATAAGGCAGCAGGCCCGGATGGCATATATCCCAGAGTACTCAAAGAACTTGGGGAAATTATATATAAACCATTGACAGATATTTTCAGTCAATCCATAATCACTGGAGAAATACCAGATGACTGGAAACAGGGTAGTATAATTCCAATATATAAGAAGGAGACCGTACTGACCCAGGGAACTATAGGCCTGTCAGTTTAACTTGCATCGCATGTAAAATGCTGGAATGTATTATTAGGGATAAGTTGGAATCATTCTTGAAAAATAATAGTATTTTAAGGGAGAGCCAGCATGGATTTCTCAAGGGAGGTCATGCCTAACAAACCTCCTGGACTTTTTCGAAGAGGCTACAAAGTGTGTTGACCTGAACCAGGCTTATGATGTTATATATTTGGACTTTCAGAAAGCATTTGACAAGGTACCACATGAGAGGCTCATTGCTAAAATGAAATCAGTAGGAATTGTAGGAGTAGTTTCACAGTGGGTTAAAAATTGGCTGCAAGGGCGAATACAAAGAGTAACAGTAGGTGGGGCCGAATCTGACCTCGGTGCTGTGGGCAGTGGTGTCCCGCAGGGATCGGTGCTGGGACCTCTGCTCTTCCTTATTTACATAAATGATCTGGATATGGACATTAGTAGCAAAATAGTTACATTTGCAGATGATACTAAACTTGGGGTTTGGCAAACAGTTTGGAATCGACTAAAGTAATCCAAGATGATTTAAACAAAATCCAAAAATGGGCAGATACATGGCAGATGACGTTCAATATTGCTAAATGTAAAGTAATGCATGTGGGAAATAAAAACATTAGACAGGAGTATTTTATGGGAGGAGAAAAGTTAGTAGGTGTTCAATTTGAAAAGGATTTAGGAGTTGTAGTGGATCAAAGCCTATCTGCATCAAAGCAGTGTGCTACAGCAGTGAAAAAAGCCAACAGGATGCTGGGATACATAGCAAAAAGTATTAATGTTATATAACGCCTTTGTCAGACCGCACTTAGAATACTGTGTGCAGTTCTGGGCACCGCACTACAAGAGAGATATTGAAGCTCTTGAAAAAGTCCAAAGAAGGGCAACTAAACTGATACCTGGTATGAAAGGTAAAAGTTATGATGATAGACTTAAGGCACTCAATCTATTTAAACTTAGCAAACGCAGACTTAGGGGGGATTTGATTGAGGTTTTTAAATTCCTAAAATGGATTAACAAAGTAAAATACCAAAGATTTTTTAAGATAAGTGGGGTCAGCAGAACAAGAGGCCACAGGTGGAAATTAGTTAAAGGCAAATTCCGCACAGATATTAGGAAGTTTTCTTTACACAGAGAGTTGTCAATGCCTGGAACAGCTTGCCAGGTCAGGTAGTAGAGGCAGAAACGCTCGGGCTATTCAAGGCCAGGCTAGATGTAGTACTAGATGTTCTTTAGATTAGGACATGATGAGCCAAGATGGGTCGAACGGCCCGTTCTCATCATTATGTATTCTTATGTTCTTATGTTCTTATTTCATATAACCCCTTGTATACAATTCCCACAGAACAGGAAATACAATAACTAATACTTATATTTGCAAATACTGTATTTGGTATTTATTCTTCATTGAGCAGCCTGCAAATATGAACAAATAAAATGTAGGTTTTACAGATATGTGCACATTTGTTCAGTATGGGTTGTACTGGAAAATATATACATAGTGTCTCCATGAAAGTTGGGTAAAAATGTTTTTTTCCTCTTACCTGAAGAGATTTGATCGAGTGGCCAAAGGAAAAGCCAGCAACAATATGTGTATCAGTTAAATATTTTTAGAGACGGTTTGTTTCAAAATGCTTATAGGCTTAAGCTTTGTTAGTAAATATTGTATACAGTAAACCAAATTAAACTTATGCTATAATCTATTCTTCACTTAAATTCTTGTACTGTATCGCCTGATATAAAGTGCATCCTCACCATTTGCTTCTTCTTGTAACCCTTCAGTATTGTGTTTGATATGCCTTTAATAAATGAATAATGTTTAATTAGGCCTATAAACTCCTATGTACATACATGACTTTGATGATTAGATGTTTCAAAGTTCAGCATTGCATAATCAAAATAAAGTCCTTACTGTAACGTACTATAGTAAATAATATAGTCGTCTCATATTAAATAAATAAATGACTGCTGTGCTATTGCTATTAAACAATTAGTACTATGAGCCTGACCAGGCTGCTCATAACCTTACAGCATTATGAGCCTGACCAGGCTGCTCATAACCTTACGATACTATGAGCCTGACCAGGCTGCTCATAACCTTACAGCACTATGAGCCTGACCAGGCTGCTCATAACCTTACAGTACTATGAGTCTGACCAGGCTGCTCATAACCTTACGGTACTATGAGCCTGACCAGGCTGCTCATAACCTTACAGTACTATGAGTCTGACCAGGCTGCTCATAACCTTACGGTACTATGAGCCTAAACAGGCTGCTCATAACCTTACAGTACTATGAGCCTGACCAGGCTGCTCATAACCTACGGTACTATGAGCCTGACCAGGCTGCTCATAACCTTACAGTACTATGAGCCTGACCAGGCTGCTCATAACCTTACGGTACTATGAGCCTGACCAGGCTGCTCATAACCTTACAGTACTATGAGTCTGACCAGGCTGCTCATAACCTTACGGTACTATGAGCCTAAACAGGCTGCTCATAACCTTACAGTACTATGAGCCTGACCAGGCTGCTCATAACCTTACAGCACTATTAGCCTGACCAGGCTGCTCATAACCTTACAGCACTATGAGCCTGACCAGGCTGCTCATAACCTTCACGGTACTATGAGCCTGACCAGGCTGCTCATAACCTTACAGTACTATGAGCCTGACCAGGCTGCTCATAACCTTACAGTACTATGAGTCTGACCAGGCTGCTCATAACCTTACAGTACTATGAGCCTGACCAGGCTGCTCATAACCTTACAGTACTATGAGTCTGACCAGGCTGCTCATAACCTTACAGTACTATGAGTCTGACCAGGCTGCTCATAACCTTACAGTACTATGAGTCTGACCAGGCTGCTCATAACCTTACAGTACTATGAGTCTGACCAGGCTGCTCATAACCTTACAGTACTATGAGTCTGACCAGGCTGCTCATAACCTTACAGTACCATGAGTCTGACCAGGCTGCTTATAATCTTACAGCACTACGAGCCTGATCAGGCTGCTCATAACCTTACAGTACTATGAGCCTGACCAGGCTGCTCATAACCTTACAGCACTATAAGCCTGGGTGGGGTGGCGGATAGCGTAGCGGTCTAACACACACGTATCTTGGCTGGTCCGATACGGTGTGCACTGCCTATCAGGGATGTGGTTCGAAACCCGTCTCTGCCAGACCGGCCCTGGTCGTCAGCCCCATTCGAGGCCGGGGGCGTTTGGCTATCTGCCCCAGGGGAGGGGGAGGGTGAGCCGGCTCGGGTCTGCCGTGAAGCACGTAAGGGAGTCTCCAGAACGTGGGGGTGAATTCAGGGGGTGAATT
>JAINUG010000964.1:0-39120 GCA_029706075.1 Aldrovandia affinis | reverse complement strand
ACACTGACTAAACCGCTAGATTCGCCGCTACATTACAAAATGTCACGCCGATGCTATCGCTGCCATTGAATTGAATGGATGGCCAGTTAGCATGTTTCCGACTTGCTCCTTTTTGTATTTTTGTAAAATATATATATATATTTCCTTTATATATATATATTTTTTTTTCAAATTTTTCCTTTATATATATATTTTATATATTTATTTTTTTGGTCACATTTTTTTAGTACATTCTTTTAAATATATATATATATTTTCCTTTATATATATATTTTATATATAATATTTTTTTGGTCAAATTTTTTTGTAATTTTTTTATATATATATTTTTTTCCTTTATATATATATTTTATATATGGGTTTTTGGGTCAAATTTTTTTGTAATTTAAAAAAATATATATATATATATTTCCTTTATATATATATATATATATATATTTTTGTCAAATTTTTCCTTTATATATATATTTTATATATATTTTTTTTGGTCAAATTTTTTGTAATTTTTTTATATATATATTTTTTCCTTTATATATATTTTTATATATTTTTAGGTCAAATTGTTTTGTATTTTTTTGTAAATATATATATATATTTCCTTTATATATATATATTTTTTTTTTTGTCAAATCTTTCCTTTATATATATATTTTATATATTTATTTTTTTGGTCACATTTTTTAGTACATTTTTTAAATATATATATTTTTTTCCTTTATATATATATTTTATATATATTTTTGTCAAATTTTTTAGTAATTTTTTTATATATATATTTTTTTCCTTTATATATATATTTTATATATATTATTTTTTGGTCACATTTTTTTGTAATTTTTTTATATATATATTTTTTCCTTTATATATATATTTTATATATATATTATTTTTTTTTCTTGGTCAAATTTTTTGGTTATTTTTTTATATATATATTTTTTCCTTTATATATATATATATTTTTTTTTGGTCACTTTTTTTTTAAATTTTTTTATATATATATTTTTTTCCTTTTATATATATATTTTATATATATTTTTTTTTAGTCAAATTTTAATGAGGGCATGTCAAAGCCAATACCTAGCGATGCTTTACACTGACTAAACCGCTAGATTCGCCAATACCTACATTAGAAAATGTCACGCCGATGCTATCGCTGCCATTGAATTGAATGGATAGCCAGTTAGCATGTTTCCGACTTGTTTTAAACTACTTTTCCGACCGATTTGGACCGGAAAAATGGCCTGGTTAATGAGGGGCGTGTCAAAGCCAATACCTAGTGATGCTTTACACTGACTAAACCGCTAGATTCGCCGCTACATTACAAAATGTCACGCCGATGCTATCGCTGCCATTGAATTGAATGGATAGCCAGTTAGCATGTTTCCGACTTGTTTTAAACGACTTTTCTGACCGATTTAAACCGGAAAAACGGCCTGGTTAATGAGGGGAGTATCAAAGCCAATACCTAGCGATGCTTTACACTGACTAAACCGCTAGATTTGCCGCTACATTAGAAAATGTCACGCCAATGCTATCGCTGCCATTGAATTGAATGGATAGCCAGTTAGCATGTTTCCGACTTGTTTTAAACGACTTTTCCGACCGATTTGGACCGGGAAAACGGCCTGGTTAATGAGGGGATAGCCAGTGTCAAAGCCAATACCTAGCGATGCTTTACACTGACTAAACCGCTAGATTCGCCGCTACATTACAAAATGTCACGCCGATGCTATCGCTGCCATTGAATTGAATGGATGGCCAGTTAGCATGTTTCCGACTTGCTCCTTTTTGTATTTTTTTGTAAAATATATATATATATTTCCTTTATATATATATATAATTTTTTGTCAAATTTTTCCTTTATATATATATTTTATATATTTATTTTTTTGTCACATTTTTTAGTACATTCTTTTAAATATATATATATATTTTTTCCTTTATATATATATTTTATATATAATATTTTTTTTGGTCAAATTTTTTGTAATTTTTTATATATATTTTTTTCCTTTATATATATATTTTATATGGTTTTTTTGGGTCAAATTTTTTTGTAATTAAAAAAATATATATATATATTTCCTTTATATATATATATTATATATATTTTTTTTTTTTGTCAAATTTTTCCTTTATATATATATTTTATATATTTTTTTTTTTTTTGGTCAAATTTTTTTGTAATTTTTTTATATATATATATTTTTTCCTTTATATATATATTTTATATTTTTTTTTGGTCAAATTGTTTTGTATTTTTTTGTAAAATATATATATATATTTCCTTTATATATATATATATTTTTTTTGTCAAATTTTTCCTTTATATATATATTATATATTTTTTTTTTTGTCACATTTTTTTAGTACATTTTTTAAATATATATATATTTTTTTCCTTTATATATATATTTTATATATATTTTTGTCAAATTTTTTAGTAATTTTTTTATATATATATATTTTTTCCTTTATATATATATTTTATATATATTTTTTTTTGGTCACATTTTTTTGTAATTTTTTTATATATATTTTTCCTTTATATATATATTTTATATATATATTATTTTTTTTCTTGGTCAAATTTTTTGGTTATTTTTTTTATACATATTATTTTTTCCTTTATATATATATATATTTTTTTTTTTTGGTCACTTTTTTTGTACATTTTTTTATATATATTTTTTTTTTTCCTTTATATATATATTTTATATATATTTTTTTTTTTTTGTCAAATTTTAATGAGGGGGCATGTCAAAGCCAATACCTAGCGATGCTTTACATTGACTAAACCGCTAGATTCGCCGCTACATTAGAAAATGTCACGGCTATGCTATCGCTTCCATTGAATTGAATGGATAGCCAGTTAGCATGTTTCCGACTTGTTTTAAACGACTTTTCCGACCGATTTGGACCGGGAAAACGGCCTGGTTAATGAGGGGGAGTGTCAAAGCCAATACCTAGCGATGCTTTACACTGACTAAACCGCTAGATTCGCTGCTACATTAGAAAATGTCACGCAGCTGCTATCGCTGCCATTGAATTGAATGGATAGCCAGTTAGCATGTTTCCGACTTGTTTTAAACGACTTTTCTGACCGATTTGGACCGGAAAACGGCCTGGTTAATGAGGGGGTGTCAAAGCCAATACCTAGCGATGCTTTACACTGACTAAACCGCTAGATTCGCCGCTACATTACAAAATGTCACGCCGATGCTATCGCTGCCATTGAATTGAATGGATGGCCAGTTAGCATGTTTCCGACTTGCTCCTTTTTGTATTTTTTTGTAAAATATATATATATATTTCCTTTATATATATATTTTTTTTTTTGTCAAATTTTTCCTTTATATATATATTTTATATATGTATTTTTTTGGTCACATTTTTTTAGTACATTTTTTAAATATATATATATATTTTTCCTTTATATATATATTTTATATGTTTTTTTTTGGGTCAAATTTTTTTGTAATTAAAAAAAATATATATATATATATTTCCTTTATATATATATATATTATATATTTTTTTTTTTTTTGTCAAATTTTTCCTTTATATATATATTTTATATATATTTTTTTTTTTGGTCAAATTTTTTTGTAATTTTTTTTATATATATATATTTTTCCTTTATATATATATTTTATATATTTTTTTGGGTCAAATTGTTTTGTATTTTTTTGTAAAATATATATATATATTTCCTTTACGCTGAGAGAGACACTGAATACGCTGAGACGCTGAGACGCTGAGACGATATGACGCTACATCCTGTTTCCTGTTTCCGGATTGTTGGATTGTTTGCTGTTTGTTGTGGGCTGTTTGCTCTGTATTGCATCTTGCATTTTACTCCTGCGAAAATTAACGTAGCTATATAACGTTAACCGGTATCAACGTTATATAAATATATCACCGCATTAGTTACGAGTTACTGCTTCTAAGGTGTAATCCTTTGTTGCCTTTAAAGGACAGGGACGGGCTTTTGTTTTCTCCTTGTTAGTTTAAATTGGCACAAAAGCTAACAAGGTTTTTGTTTCACCCTCCCAGAAGCAACCTCGAATGAAAAGTAAGTTCGTCGGTTTAACCGATTGGAAAAATTGAATTATTGCGGTAGTCTAGTATAGTTATTTATAAACTAACGTAGTTTATAAACGTAAATTGTACGTCGGAAGTTTTTAGTCGTATTTAATATCCGGGGTTTGCTGTTCAGGCGCTCAGCTGTAACGTAGATAGCTAGTTTCTTTTAAGCTGTGGATTGTTGATTTTGTATTTATAGGTAGTATATTACAAAGGTTTGATTGTTAAATAGTTGGGCTTAGGTTGTAAACTAACGTTAAAATATTGTATTTATATCAGTAGCTGTGTAAGTGATATAAATAAGAGGCTCTCTATCTACATTTAGCCTACTACTAACGTTAGTCTACTGCCTTCTATCCGGAGCCACCTAGCGTGTTTTTTAAGAGTGGTATTGCTGACTCCATCTAGACAGTAAAAAAATCTATACTTAGGGAGAGATAGGGAGTCAGCTAGGGGTCTAAAATGTGGCCTAAACTTTGTGAGGTGTGCAGGATGATCGCCCTGTTGGAAAGCGATTTTCTTGGGCTGTTCACCTGCCTCCGCTGCAAGCTCATTGAGCATCTTGAAGACAAGATTCTTGTTCTCGAGGGCCAATTGGCTGTATCGGCCGTATCGGCCGTACAGAGTCCACAATTGTCAGGGTTCTTAGAACCAATTAGAACGTCCGTTAGGGAGAAGGTGTGCACGCCTAGGCTGGGAGGAGGGAAGAACTTAGAGCAGGCAGGAAGTGAAAGGTGGGTTACAGTCAGAAACAAAAGTAGGAAAGGGCTTGCACACCACAAAGGGGCGGCATCTCCAGAGGTTGAGGTGTCCAACAGATTCCAGCCCTTGCAGGAATCTGTGGCCCATGACCCTGAGAGAGGGGGATGCATGTGCCACAGGACACCCTGATGGCCACATCTCCCAGGGAAAGGGAGTTGTTAGTAGTGGGGATTCCATAATTAAGGGAGTGGACAGCATAGTCTGTTCCCAGGCCAAGGAGACTCGCACGGTGTGTTGCCTGCCTGGTGCCCAGGTTGGAGATCTCCTTGAGCGTGTGGACAAGCTCCTGGCCAAAGCAGAAGGGGATCCAGTGGTCATGGTCCACGTAGGGACCAATGACATGGGAAAGGGCAGGTTGGAGGTCCTGCAAGATAAATTTGAGGATCTAGCAGCAAAGATTAGGAGCAAAACCTCCACGGTAGTCTTCTCGGGAATTCTACCAGTACCACGTGCAAGCAGAGGGAAGCTGAAGTTTATCTATAGGTTTAACACGTGGCTACAATCCTTCTGTAGGAAAGAGGGGTATAGATTTATTGAGCACTGGGACTTCTTCTGGAACAGGGGTGACCTATACAAGCCCGATGGGTTACACCTGAACCGGATGGGTACCTATGCTCTGGGGCAGCGTATGCTTAGGGTAGCGCAGGATTATTTAAACTAGGGATTCGGGGGGGCAGGGAGGATAGAGAGCGAAATGAGTAGGGTGGTGCAGACTGCCCAGATGGAGTCTGTCAAGACTACATATAACAGGGAAAGCATGAATAAAGTCTTGAGTAAACAACATTTTAGCAAGTGTGGCTTGGGATGGAAGGGAGTGAGGGAGCGGGAGAGGAATAGTAGAAACAATAGCAACGTACGGGTGAGCAAGGCTTTGAAGCTTATGTGTTTAAATGCGAGAAGTGTAAAAAATAAATTTTTGGAACTGGAGACTGTCATGTTAAATGGGGGTTATGACATTGTTGGGATTACAGAGACATGGCTTGGCGCAGCGGATGGGGAGGAATATAATGTAGAGGGGTACAAATTGTTTAGGAAGGATAGAACTAATAAAAGAGGAGGGGGAGTGGCCCTTTATGTGAAAGACTATCTTAATGTGCAGGAAATTCCAGGTATAAACCCATTAGTTTCTTGTGAGGACATCTGGATTAGATTATTGGGAGATCGTGAGAAGGGCCTGAATATAGGAGTATGTTATAGACCTCCAGCTTCAGATAGTAACATAAATAGTACGCTCTTTGATAACATAAAACAAATATGTGCTGAAGGAGAGACAATAATAATGGGCGACTTCAATTACCCCTCTATCAATTGGGAGATAGTGACAGGTCAGGGCAAATGTGAAGAGGAGTTTATAGATATGGTCAATGACTGCTTTTTGGTACAGTCTGTTACTCAGCCTACAAGAGGGAAATCAATACTGGATCTGGTTTTGTGTAACAATCCTGATCGAATTTGCAGCACAGAGGTAGGAGAACCAATAGGAGCAAGTGACCACAGTGCAGTTATTTTTGATATTTTTTGGCAAGTTAAGACAGCCTCCTCTAACTCTCGAATTTTTAATTTTAGACGAGCTGACTTTAATAAAATGAGAGAGAATTTAAGTAATATAGATTGGGTTAAACTTCTAGATTGCAGAACTGTGAATGAAAAATGGACTATATTTAAAAGGGTTATTGTAGATGTACAGTGTAAATTCATCCCCAAAGTAAGGAAAAATAGGATGAAAAAACAGTCTCCACAATGGATGACTAAATCTTTACGGGTGATTTTGAGGCAAAAGAAACGACTGTATAGAGTATATAAAAAGGATAACTCAGAGAGAAACAAGTTAGATTATTGTAATATGCGGGCTAAGGCTAAAAAGGAAATAAGATCAGCTAAAAGGCGGTTTGAAATTAAAATTTCCCAAGATGCAAAAAGTAACCCTAAGAAGTTTTTTCAATATTGTAGTAGAAAAAGGAAAGTTAAAGATGAGGTTAAGTGCATTAAGAATAAGGAAGGAACTTTGGTTTATAATAACAAGGACATTGCAAACACACTAAACAGTTACTTTGTGGAGAGCTTTACTAGAGAAGAGGTTATAAATATGCCTAAATGTATAGACAAGGTACGGAATGTTCTGGAGGACTTTGAGATAAGGGATGTAGAAGTACTACAAAAACTACAAAAACTTAAGACAAATAAGGCAGCAGGCCCGGATGGCATATATCCCAGAGTACTCAAAGAACTTGGGGAAATTATATATAAACCATTGACAGATATTTTCAGTCAATCCATAATCACTGGAGAAATACCAGATGACTGGAAGCAGGGTAGTATAATGCCAATATATAAGAAGGGAGACCGTACTGACCCAGGAACTATAGGCCTGTCAGTTTAACTTGCATCGCATGTAAAATGCTGGAATGTATTATTAGGGATAAGTTGGAATCATTCTTGAAAAATAATAGTATTTTAAGGGAGAGCCAGCATGGATTTCTCAAGGGGAGGTCATGCCTAACAAACCTCCTGGACTTTTTCGAAGAGGCTACAAAGTGTGTTGACCTGAACCAGGCTTATGATGTTATATATTTGGACTTTCAGAAAGCATTTGACAAGGTACCACATGAGAGGCTCATTGCTAAAATGAAATCAGTAGGAATTGTAGGAGTAGTTTCACAGTGGGTTAAAAATTGGCTGCAAGGGCGAATACAAAGAGTAACAGTAGGTGGGGCCGAATCTGACCTCGGTGCTGTGGGCAGTGGTGTCCCGCAGGGATCGGTGCTGGGACCTCTGCTCTTCCTTATTTACATAAATGATCTGCATATGGACATTAGTAGCAAAATAGTTAAATTTGCAGATGATACTAAACTTGGGGGTTTGGCAAACAGTTTGGAATCGACAAAAGTAATCCAAGATGATTTAAACAAAATCCAAAAATGGGCAGATACATGGCAGATGACGTTCAATATTGCTAAATGTAAAGTAATGCATGTGGGAAATAAAAACATTAGACAGGAGTATTTTATGGGAGGAGAAAAGTTAGTAGGTGTTCAATTTGAAAAGGATTTAGGAGTTGTAGTGGATCAAAGCCTATCTGCATCAAAGCAGTGTGCTACAGCAGTGAAAAAAGCCAACAGGATGCTGGGATACATAGCAAAAAGTATAGAGTACAAATCAAAGGAGGTTATATTAATGTTATATAACGCCTTTGTCAGACCGCACTTAGAATACTGTGTGCAGTTCTGGGCACCGCACTACAAGAGAGATATTGAAGCTCTTGAAAAAGTCCAAAGAAGGGCAACTAAACTGATACCTGGTATGAAAGGTAAAAGTTATGATGATAGACTTAAGGCACTCAATTTATTTAAACTTAGCAAACGTAGACTTAGGGGGATTTGATTGAGGTTTTAAATTCCTAAAAGGGATTAACAAAGTAAATTACCAAAGATTTTTAAGATAAGTGGGGTCAGCAGAACAAGAGGCCACAGGTGGAAATTAGTTAAAGGCAAATTCCGCACAGATATTAGGAAGTTTTTCTTTACACAGAGAGTTGTCAATGCCTGGAACAGCTTGCCAGGTCAGGTAGTAGAGGCAGAAACGCTCGGGCTATTCAAGGCCAGGCTAGATGTACTAGATGTTCTTTAGATTAGGACATGATGAGCCAAGATGGGCCGAACGGCCCGTTCTCATCATTATGTATTCTTATGTTCTTATATATATTATTTTTTTTTGTCAAATTTTTCCTTTATATATATATTTTATATATTTATTTTTTTAGGTCACATTTTTTTAGTACATTTTTTAAAATATATATTTATTTTTTTCCTTTATATATATATTTTATATATATTTTTTGTCAAATTTTTTAGTAATTTTTTTATATATATATATATTTTTCCTTTATATATATATTTTATATATATTATTTTTTTTTGGTCAAATTTTTTATAATTTTTTTATATATATATATTTTTCCTTTATATATATATTTTATATATATTTTTTTTTCTTGGTCAAATTTTTTGGTAATTTTTTTAATATATATTATTTTTTCCTTTATATATATATTTATTTTATTTTTTTGGTCACTTTTTGTAAAAAAAAAATTTTATATATATTTTTTTCCTTTATATATATATATATATATTTTTTTTTTGTCAAATTTTTCCTTTATATATATATTTTATATAAGTATTTTTTTGGTCACATTTTTTAGTACATTTTTTAAAATATATATATTTTTTTCCTTTATATATGTATTTTATATATATTATTTTTTTGGTCAAATGTTTTTGTAATTTTTTTATATATATATTTTTCCTTTATATATATATTTTATATGTTTTTTTGGGGTCAAATTTTTTTGTAATTAAAAAAAATATATATATATATATATTTCCTTTATATATATATATTATATATATTTTTTTTTGTCAAATTTTTCCTTTATATATATATTTTATATATTTTTTTTTTGGTCACATTTTTTTAGTACATTTTTAAAATATATATATATTTTTCCTTTATATATATATTTTATATATATTTTTTTTTTGGTCAAATTTTTTTGTAATTTTTTATATATATTTTTTCCTTTATATATATATTTTATATGTTTTTTTGGGTCAAATTTTTTGTAATTTAAAAAAAAATATATATATATTTTCCTTTATATATATATTTTATATATATTTTTTTTTCTTGGTCAAATTTTTTGGTAATTTTTTTATATATATTTTTTCCTTTATATATATATATATTTTTTTTTGTCACTTTTTTTGTAAAATTTTTTATATATATTTTTTTCCTTTATATATATATTTTATATATATTTTTTTTTGGTCAAATTTTAATGAGGGGGCATGTCAAAGCCAATACCTAGCGATGCTTTACACTGACTAAACCGCTAGATTCGCCGCTACATTAGAAAATGTCACGCCGCTGCTATCGCTGCCATTGAATTGAATGGATAGCCAGTTAGCATGTTTCCGACTTGTTTTAAACAACTTTTCCGACCGATTTGGACCGGGAAAACGGCCTGGTTAATGAGGGGGCGTGTCAAAGCCAATACCTAGCGATGCTTTACACTGACTAAACCGCTAGATTCGCCGCTACATTAGAAAATGTCACGCCGCTGCTATCGCTGCCATTGAATTGAATGGATAGCCAGTTAGCATGTTTCCGACTTGTTTTAAACAACTTTTCCGACCGATTTGGACCGGGAAAACGGCCTGGTTAATGAGGGGGCGTGTCAAAGCCAATACCTAGCGATGCTTTACACTGACTAAACCGCTAGATTCGCCGCTACATTACAAAATGTCACGCCGATGCTATCGCTGCCATTGAATTGAATGGATAGCCAGTTAGCATGATTCCGACTTGTTTTAAATTACTTTTCCGACCGATTTGGACCGGGAAAACGGCCTGGTTAATGAGGGGAGTGTCAAAGCCAATACCTAGCGATGCTTTACACTGACTAAACCGCTAGATTCGCCGCTACATTAGAAAATGTCACGTCGCTGCTATCGCTGCCATTGAATTGAATGGATAGCCAGTTAGCATGTTTCCGACTTGTTTTAAACTACTTTTCCGACCGATTTGTTTTGGGAAAAAAGGCCTGGTTAATGAGGGGGCGTGTCAAAGCCAATACCTAGTGATGCTTTACACTGACTAAACCGCTAGATTTGCCGCTACATTACAAAAGGTCACGCCGATGCTATCGCTGCCATTGAATTGAATGGATAGCCAGTTAGCATGTTTCCGACTTGTTTTAAATGACTTTTCTGACCGATTTAAACCGGGAAAACGGCCTGGTTAATGAGGGGAGTGTCAAAGCCAATACCTAGCGATGCTTTACACTGACTAAACCGCTAGATTCGCCGCTACATTAGAAAATGTCACGCCGCTGCTATCGCTGCCATTGAATTGAATGGATAGCCAGTTAGCATGTTTCCGACTTGTTTTAAACTTTTTTTCCGACCGATTTGGACCGGAAAACGGCCTGGTTAATGAGGGGCGTGTCAAAGCCAATACCTAGCGATGCTTTACACTGACTAAACCGCTAGATTCGCCGCTACATTACAAAATGTCACGCCGATGCTATCGCTGCCATTGAATTGAATGGATAGCCAGTTAGCATGTTTCCGACTTGTTTTAAACTACTTTTCCGACGATTTGGACCGGAAAACGGCCTGGTTAATGAGGGGGCGTGTCAAAGCCAATACCTAGTGAAGCTTTACACTGACTAAACCGCTAGATTTGCCGCTACATTACAAAAAATGTCACGGCTATGCTATCGCTTCCATTGAATTGAATGGATAGCCAGTTAGCATGTTTCCGACTTGTTTTAAACGACTTTTCCGACCGATTTGGACCGGAAAACGGCCTGGTTAATGAGGGGGAGTGTCAAAGCCAATACCTAGCGATGCTTTACACTGACTAAACCGCTAGATTCGCTGCTACATTAGAAAATGTCACGCGCAGCTGCTATCGCTGCTATTGAATTGAATGGATAGCCAGTTAGCATGTTTCCGACTTGTTTTAAACTACTTTTCTGACCGATTTGGATCGGGAAAACGGCCTGGTTAATGAGGGGGGCGTCAAAGCCAATACCTAGCGATGCTTTACACTGACTATACCGCTAGATTCGCCGCTACATTACAAAATGTCACGCCGATGCTATCGCTGCCATTGAATTGAATGGATGGCCAGTTAGCATGTTTCCGACTTGCTCCTTTTTGTATTTTTTTGTAAAATATATATATACATTTCCTTTATATATATATATATATTTTTTTTTGTCAAATTTTTCCTTTATATATATATTTTATATAAGTATTTTTTGGTCACATTTTTTAGTACATTTTTTTAATATATATATATTTTTTTCCTTTATATATATATTTTATATATATTATTTTTTTTTTTGTCAAATGTTTTTGTAATTTTTTTATATATATATATTTTTCCTTTATATATATATTTTATATGTTTTTTTGGGGTCAAATTTTTTTGTAATTAAAAAAATATATATATATATTTTCCTTTATATATATATATTATATATATATTTTTTTTTGTCAAATTTTTCCTTTATATATATATTTTATATATATTTTTTTTGGTCAAATTTTTTTGTAATTTTTTTATATATATTTTTTTTTTTCCTTTATATAAATATATATTTTTTTTTTTTTTTTTGTCAAATTGTTTTGTATTTTTTAAAATATATATATATATTTCCTTTATATATATATATTTTTTTTTTTTTTTTGGTCAAATTTTTCCTTTATATATATTTTATATATTTATTTTTTTGGTCACATTTTTTAGTACATTTTTTAAAATATATATTTATTTTTTTCCTTTATATATATATTTTATATATATTTTTGTCAAATTTTTTTGTAATTTTTTTATATATATATATATTTTTCCTTTATATATATATTTTATATATATTTTTTTGGTCAAATTTTTTATAATTTTTTATATATTTTTCCTTTATATATATATTTTATATATTTTTTTTTTTTTCTTGGTCACATTTTTTGGTAATTTTTTAAATATATATTATTTTTTCCTTTATATATATATTTATTTTATTTCTTTGGTCACTTTTTTTGTACATTTTTTTTATATATATATTTTTTTCCTTTATATATTTATTTTATATATATTTTTTTTTTTGGTCAAATTTTAATGAGGGGGCATGTCAAAGCCAATACCTAGAAAATGTCACGCCGCTGCTATCGCTGCCATTGAATTGAATGGATAGCCAGTTAGCATGTTTCCGACTTGTTTTAAACGACTTTTCCGACCGATTTGGACCGGGAAAACGGCCTGGTTAATGAGGGGGAGTATCAAAGCCAATACCTAGCGATGCTTTACACTGACTAAACCGCTAGATTTGCCGCTACATTAGAAAATGTCACGCTGCTGCTATCGCTGCCATTGAATTGAATGGATAGCCAGTTAGCATGTTTCCGACTTGTTTTAAACTACTTTTCCGACCGATTTGGACCGGGAAAACGGCCTGGTTAATGAGGGGGAGTGTCAAAGCCAATACCTAGCGATGCTTTACACTGACTAAACCACTAGATTTGCCGCTACATTAGAAAATGTCACGCCGCTGCTATCGCTGCTATTGAATTGAATGGATAGCCAGTTAGCATGTTTCCGACTTGTTTTAAACGACTTTTCCGACCGATTTGGACCGGGAAAACGGCCTGGTTAATGAGGGGGCATGTCAAAGCCAATACCTAGCGATGCTTTACACTGACTAAACCGCTAGATTCGCCGCTACATTAGAAAATGTCACGTCTCTGCTATCGCTGCCATTGAATTGAATGGATAGCCAGTTAGCATGTTTCCGACTTGTTTTAAAGTACTTTTCCGACCGATTTGGACCGGGAAAACGGCCTGGTTAATGAGGGGGAGTGTCAAAGCCAATACCTAGCGATGCTTTACACTGACTAAACAGCTAGATTCGCCGCTACATTAGAAAATGTCACGCCGCTGCTATCGCTGCTATTGAATTGATTGGATAGCCAGTTAGCATGTTTCTGACTTGTTTTAAACAACTTTTCCGACCGATTTGGACCGGCAAAACGGCCTGGTTAATGAGGGGGCGTGTCAAAGCCAATACCTAGCGATGCTTTACAATGATTAAACCGCTAGATTCGCCGCTACATTACAAAATGTCACTCCGATGCTATCGCTGCCATTGAATTGAATGGATAGCCAGTTAGCATGTTTCCGACTTGTTTTAAAACTTTTTTCCGACCGATTTGGACCGGGAAAACGGCCTGGTTAATGAGGGGGAGTGTCAAAGCCAATACCTAGCGATGCTTTACACTGACTAAACAGCTAGATTCGCCGCTACATTAGAAAAGTCAAAGTCAAAGTCAGCTTTATTGTCAATCACAGTATATACACGACATACAGGGATTGAAATTGCGTTCTCTCACATCCACAGTGCAGTTTAACATTAATACAAACAAACAGCACACACACAATACAAAACACACAATATAAAAACGAAATCTAAAAATAGTTATAAATATAAATATAGAATATGTAAATGTGCAAATGAATGCTGTGCAAATATTGATTCAAGTACAGTTACAGTGCAATAGCAGTATTTGGTAAAGTGGCTGTTGCTAATAGTCTGTGCAGGGGGATGGAGGTCAGGTCAGGGGGGCAGGGGGCAGAGGAGGAAGGGGGAGAGAGTTGGAAGAGAGTTCAGCTTCCTGACAGCCTGGTGGATGAAACTGTCTCTCAGTCTGCTGGTCCTTGCCGGGAGGCCCCTCATTCTCCTCCCGGATGGCAGGAGACTGAAGAGGCGGTGTGAGGGGTGGGTGGAGTCACCTGCAGCGCAGAGTGCTTTGCGGACCAGGCGTGTGTTGTAAATGTCCTGGAGGGAGGGAGGGAGGCTCCAATGGCCTTCTCCGCTGCTCTCACTATGCGCTGCAGGGACTTGCGACTGGCCTCAGTACACCCTCCGTACCACACCGTTATGCAGCTGGTCAGGATGCTCTCGATGGTGCCCCGGTAGAAGGAGCGCATGATGGGGGCTGGGGCTCTAGCTCTTTTCAGTTTGCGGAGGAAGTACAGGCGCTGCTGAGCTTTCTTGGCCAGTGATGCGGTGTGTTGATGTTCCAGGAGAGGTCTTCTGTGATGTGCACACCCAGGAACTTGGTGCTGCTCACTCTCTCCACCGCAACATCGTTGATGGTCAGTGGAGGGTGCTGGGTGTGAGCTCTCCTGAAGTCGACAACAGTCTCCTTTGTCTTCTCCACATTGAGAATGAGGTTGTTGTCACTGCACCATCTGGTCAGTTGGCTCACCTCGTCTCTGTAGTTAACCTCATCGTTGTTGTTGATGAGTCCCACCACAGTTGTGTCGTCCGCAAACTTGACGAAGAGGTTGGAGCTGTGTTTTGGTGTGCAGTCGTGGGTCAGTAGTGTGAAGAGCAGGGGCTAAGCACACATCCCTGGGGGCCCCAGTGTTCACTGTGATGGTGCTGGATGTGTTGCCGCCGACCCGAACTGCCTGTGGTCTCCCAGTCAGGAAGTCCAACAGCCAGTTGCACAGAGAGGTGTTCAGCCCCAGACGGTCCAGTTTCTGTATCAGCTGTTGGGGGATGATTGTGTTGAATGCTGAACTGAAGTCAATGAACAGCATCCTCACGTATGAGTCCTTGGATTCCAGGTGGGTGAGAGCTGAGTGGAAGGCGGTGGAGATTGCATCATCAGTGGACCTGTTGGCCCGATATGCAAACTGGAAGGGGTCCAGGGAAGGAGGGAGGAGGGATTTGATGTGCTGCATGACTAACCGTTCGAAGCACTTCATGATGATGGGAGTCAGTGCCACGGGACGATAGTCATTGAAGCCAGATGGAGAAGCCTTCTTCGGTACTGGGATGATGGTGGTGCCTTTGAAGCATGTAGGGACAACAGCTTGGCTCAGGGAGGTGTTAAAGATATCTGTGAGGACATCAGTGAGCTCCTCTGCACAGCCCTTCAGCACCCAACCAGGTATGTTGTCCGGGCCCCCAGCTTTGCGGGGGTTGATCCTGGAGAGGGATCTCCTCACGCTGGCTGGAGACAGGGACAGCACCTGGTCGTTCGGGGGAGGGGGTGTTTTCTGTGCAGGAGTGTTGTTGGAAGCTTCAAAACGTGCGAAGAAGTCGTTCAGGTTGTTCAGCAGAGTGATGTCGCTGTCACAGACCTGTGGTCGGGGTTTGTAACCAGTGATGGTCTGAATCCCCTGCCACAGGCTCCTTGTGTCTCTGCTGTCACTGAAGCGGTGGGCTATCCTTCCTGTGTACTGTCTTTTTGCTTCTTTGATGCCCCGGGACAAGTTGGCCCTAGCTGTTCTGAGGCCAGCCTCATCACCAGCTCTGAAAGCGGCGTTCCGGGCTCTCAGTAGCCTATGGACGTCCCCTGTCAGCCATGGTTTCTGATTGGCCCGTACTGTGATGGTCTTGGTCTCCGTTACATCATCTACGCATTTGCTGATGTAGGCAGTAACAGTGTCTGTATACTCCTGGATGTTGGTGTGGTGGTTGTAGGTGGCTGCCTGCTTAAACATGTCCCAGTCTGTGGTGTTAAAACAGTCCTGTAGTGCTGAGGAGGCATTCTCTGGCCACACTCTTACCTGCCTCTGAACTGGCCTGGTGACTTTACACCTTGGCCTGTATGCTGGAATTAGCATAACAGTGATGTGATCAGAGGCGCCAAGATGGGGGAGGGGTGAGGCCTTGTATGCTCCTTGTTGAGAAGTGTAAACATTGTCCAGTGTGTTATTTCCCCGTGTTGGAAAGTCAAAAGCAGTTTAAACTGCTTTACACTGACTAAACAGCTAGATTCGCCGCTACATTAGAAAATGTCACGCCGCTGCTATCGCTGCTATTGAATTGATTGGATAGCCAGTTAGCATGTTTCCGACTTGTTTTAAACGACTTTTCCGACCGATTTGGACCGGCAAAACGGCCTGGTTAATGAGGGGGCGTGTCAAAGCCAATACCTAGCGATGCTTTACACTGACTAAACAGCTAGATTCGCCGCTACATTAGAAAATGTCACGCCGCTGCTATCGCTGCTATTGAATTGAATGGATAGCCAGTTAGCATGTTTCCGACTTGTTTTAAACGACTTTTCCGACCGATTTGGACCGGGAAAATGGCCTGGTTAATGAGGGGGCGTGTCAAAGCCAATACCTAGCGATGCTTTACAATGATTAAACCGCTAGATTCGCCGCTACATTACAAAATGTCACTCCGATGCTATCGCTGCCATTGAATTGAATGGATAGCCAGTTAGCATGTTTCCGACTTGTTTTAAACTGCTTTACACTGACTAAACAGCTAGATCGCATTTAGAAAATGTCATTGAATTGAATGATTGATAGCCAGTTAGCATGTTTCCGACTTGTTTTAAACGACTTTTCCGACCGATTTGGACCGGGAAAACGGCCTGGTTAATGAGGGGCGTGTCAAAGCCAATACCTAGCGATGCTTTACACTGACTAAACCACCACTAGATTCGCCGCTATATTACAAAATGTCACGCCGATGCTATCGCTGCCATTGAATTGAATGGATAGCCAGTTAGCATGTTTCCGACTTGTTTTAAACTACTTTTCCGACCGATTTGGACCGGGAAAACGGCCTGGTTAATGAGGTGGAGTGTCAAAGCCAATACCTAGCGATGCTTTACACTGACTAAACCGCTAGATTCGCCGCTACATTAGAAAATGTCACGCCGCTGCTATCGCTGCCATTGAATTGAATGGATAGCCAGTTAGCATGTTTCCGACTTGTTTTAAATTACTTTTCCGACCGATTTGGACCGGGAAAACGGCCTGGTTAATGAGGGGGCGTGTCAAAGCCAATACCTAGCGATGCTTTACACTGACTAAACCGCTAGATTCGCCGCTACATTACAAAATGTCACGCCGATGCTATCGCTGCCATTGAATTGAATGGATAGCCAGTTAGCATGTTTCCGACTTGTTTTAAACTACTTTTCCGACCGATTTGGACCGGGAAAACGGCCTGGTTAATGAGGGGGAGTGTCAAAGCCAATACCTAGCGATGCTTTACACTGACTAAACCGCTAGATTCGCCGCTACATTAGAAAAAGTCACGTCGCTGCTATCGCTGCCATTGAATTGAATGGATAGCCAGTTAGCATGTTTCCGACTTGTTTTAAACTACTTTTCCGACCGATTTGGACCGGGAAAACGGCCTGGTTAATGAGGGGGAGTGTCAAAGCCAATACCTAGCGATGCTTTACACTGACTAAACCACTAGATTCGCCGCTACATTACAAAATGTCACGCCGATGCTATCGCTGCCATTGAATTGAATGGATAGCCAGTTAGCATGTTTCCGACTTGTTTTAAACTACTTTTCCGACCGATTTGGACCGGGAAAACGGCCTGGTTAATGAGGGGGAGTGTCAAAGCCAATACCTAGCGATGCTTTACACTGACTAAACCACTAGATTCGCCGCTACATTAGAAAATGTCACGCCGCTGCTATCGCTGCCATTGAATTGAATGGATAGCCAGTTAGCATGTTTCCGACTTGTTTTAAACTACTTTTCCGACCGATTTGGACCGGGAAAACGGCCTGGTTAATGAGGGGAGTGTCAAAGCCAATACCTAGCGATGCTTTACACTGACTAAACCGCTAGATTCGCCGCTACATTAGAAAATGTCACGCCACTGCTATCGCTGCCATTGAATTGAATGGATAGCCAGTTAGCATGTTTCCGACTTGTTTTAAACTACTTTTCCGACCGATTTGGACCGGGAAAACGGCCTGGTTAATGAGGGGGCGTGTCAAAGCCAATACCTAGCGATGCTTTACACTGACTAAACCGCTAGATTCGCCGCTACATTAGAAAATGTCACGCCGATGCTATCGCTGCCATTGAATTGAATGGATAGCCAGTTAGCATGTTTCCGACTTGTTTTAAACTACTTTTCCCGACCGATTTGGACCGGGAAAACGGCCTGGTTAATGAGGGGGCGTGTCAAAGCCAATACCTAGCGATGCTTTACACTGACTAAACCGCTAGATTCGCTGCTACATTACAAAATGTCACGCCGATGCTATCGCTGCCATTGAATTGAATGGATAGCCAGTTAGCATGTTTCCGACTTGTTTTAAACTACTTTTCCGACCGATTTGGACCGGGAAAACGGCCTGGTTAATGAGGGGGCGTGTCAAAGCCAATACCTAGCGATGCTTTACACTGACTAAACCGCTAGATTCGCTGCTACATTACAAAATGTCACGCCGATGCTATCGCTGCCATTGAATTGAATGGATAGCCAGTTAGCATGTTTCCGACTTGTTTTAAACGACTTTTCCGACCGATTTGGACCGGGAAAACGGCCTGGTTAATGAGGGGCGTGTCAAAGCCAATACCTAGCGATGCTTTACACTGACTAAACCGCTAGATTCGCCGCTACATTAGAAAATGTCACGCCACTGCTATCGCTGCCATTGAATTGAATGGATAGCCAGTTAGCATGTTTCCGACTTGTTTTAAACTACTTTTCCGACCGATTTGGACCGGGAAAAACGCCTGGTTAATGAGGGGGCGTGTCAAAGCCAATACCTAGTGATGCTTTACACTGACTAAACCGCTAGATTCGCCGCTACATTAGAAAATGTCACGCCATGCTATCGCTGCCATTGAATTGAATGGATAGCCAGTTAGCATGTTTCCGACTTGTTTTAAACTACTTTTCCGACCGATTTGGACCGGGAAAACGGCCTGGTTAATGAGGGGGCGTGTCAAAGCCAATACCTAGTGATGCTTTACACTGACTAAACCGCTAGATTCGCCGCTACATTAGAAAATGTCACGCCACTGCTATCGCTGCCATTGAATTGAATGGATAGCCAGTTAGCATGTTTCCGACTTGTTTTAAACTACTTTTCCGACCGATTTGGACCGGGAAAACGGCCTGGTTAATGAGGGGGCGTGTCAAAGCCAATACCTAGCGATGCTTTACACTGACTAAACCGCTAGATTCGCCGCTACATTACAAAATGTCACGCCGATGCTATCGCTGCCATTGAATTGAATGGATAGCCAGTTAGCATGTTTCCGACTTGTTTTAAACTACTTTTCCGACCGATTTGGACCGGGAAAACGGCCTGGTTAATGAGGGGGCGTGTCAAAGCCAATACCTAGTGATGCTTTACACTGACTAAACCGCTAGATTTGCCGCTACATTAGAAAATGTCACGCCTATGCTATCGCTGCCATTGAATTGAATGGATAGCCAGTTAGCATGTTTCCGACTTGTTTTAAACGACTTTTCCGACCGATTTGGACCGGGAAAACGGCCTGGTTAATGAGGGGAGTGTCAAAGCCAATACCTAGCGATGCTTTACACTGACTAAACCGCTAGATTCGCTGCTACATTAGAAAATGTCACGCAGCTGCTATCGCTGCTATTGAATTGAATGGATAGCCAGTTAGCATGTTTCCGACTTGTTTTAAACTACTTTTCTGACCGATTTGGACCGGGAAAACGGCCTGGTTAATGAGGGGCGTGTCAAAGCCAATACCTAGCGATGCTTTACACTGACTAAACCGCTAGATTCGCCGCTACATTACAAAATGTCACGCCGATGCTATCGCTGCCATTGAATTGAATGGATGGCCAGTTAGCATGTTTCCGACTTGCTCCTTTTTGTATTTTTTTGTAAAATATATATATATATTTCCTTTATATATATATATATATTTTTTTTTCAAATTTTTCCTTTATATATATATTTTATATATTTATTTTTTTGGTCACATTTTTTTAGTACATTTTTTTAAATATATATATATTTTTTCCTTTATATATATATTTTATATATATATTTTTTTTTTGGTCAAATTTTTTTGTAATTTTTTTATATATATATTTTTTTCCTTTATATATATATTTTATATGTTTTTTTTGGGTCAAATTTTTTTGTAATTAAAAAAAATATATATATATATTTTCTTTATATATATATATTATATATATATTTTTTTTCAAATTTTTCCTTTATATATATATTTTATATATATTTTTTTTTTTGGTCAAATTTTTTGTAATTTTTTTATATATATTTTTTTTTCCTTTATATATATATTTTATATTTTTTTTTGGGTCAAATTGTTTTGTATTTTTTTTTGTAAATATATATATATATTTCCTTTATATATATATTTTTTTTTTTGTCAAATTTTTCCTTTATATATATATTTTATATATTTTTTTTTTTTGGTCACATTTTTTTAGTACATTTTTTAAAATATATATTTATTTTTTTCCTTTATATATATATTTTATATATATATTTTTTTTTGTCAAATTTTTTTGTAATTTTTTTATATATATATATATTTTTCCTTTATATATATATTTTATATATATTTTTTTTTTTTGTCAAATTTTTTTATAATTTTTTTATATATTTTTTTCCTTTATATATATATTTTATATATTTTTTTTTTTTGGTCAAATTTTTTGGTAATTTTTTTAAATATATATTATTTTTTCTTTATATATATATTTATTTTATTTTTTGGTCACTTTTTTTGTACATTTTTTTATATATATATTTTTTTTTCCTTTATATATTTATTTTATATATATTTTTTTTTTTGGTCAAATTTTAATGAGGGGGCATGTCAAAGCCAATACCTGAGCGAGAAAAAACCGTCAGATTCGCCGCTACATTAGAAAATGTCACGCTGCTATCGCTGCCATTGAATTGAATGGATAGCCAGTTAGCATGTTTCCGACTTGTTTTAAACTACTTTTCCGACCGATTTGGACCGGGAAAACGGCCTGGTTAATGAGGGGGCGTGTCAAAGCCAATACCTAGCGATGCTTTACACTGACTAAACCGCTAGATTCGCTGCTACATTACAAAATGTCACGCCCGATGCTATCGCTGCCATTGAATTGAATGGATGCCAGTTAGCAGTTAGCATGTTTCCGACTTGCTCCTTTTTGTATTTTTTGTAAAATATATATATATATTTCCTTTATATATATATATTTTTTTTTTGTCAAATTTTTCCTTTATATATATATTTTTATATATTTATTTTTTTTTTATCACATTTTTTTAGTACATTTTTTAAATATATATATATATTTTTTCCTTTATATATATATTTTATATATATTATTTTTTTGGTCAAATTTTTTTGTAATTTTTTTATATATATTTTTTTTCCTTTATATATATATTTTATATGGTTTTTTTTTTTTTATTCAAATTTTTTTGTAATTTTTTAAAATATATATATATTTCCTTTTTTCCTATATATATATATATATATATTTTTTTTTTTTTTCAAATTTTTTTTTCCTTTATATATATATTTTATATATATTATTTTTTTTGGTCAATTTTTTTGTAATTTTTTTATATATATTTTTTTCCTTTATATATATATTTTATATATATTTTTTTAATATATTTTTTTTTCTTGGTCAAATTTTTTTTTTTTTAATTTTATTTTTTTTCCTTATATATTATTTTTTCCTTTATATATATATATTTTTTTTTTTTCACTTTTTTTATAAATTTTTTTTTTTATATATTTTTTTCCTTTATATATATATTTTATATATATATTTTTTTTTTTTTAAATTTTAATGAGGGGGCATGTCAAAGCCAATACCTAGCGATGCTTTACACTGACTAAACCGCTAGATTCGCCGCTACATTATAAAATGTCACGCCTCGCTGCTATCGCTGCCATTGAATTGAATGGATAGCCAGTTAGCATGTTTCCGACTTGTTTTAAACTACTTTTCCGACCGATTTGGACCGGGAAAACGGCCTGGTTAATGAGGGGGCGTGTCAAAGCCAATACCTAGCGATGCTTTACACTGACTAAACCGCTAGATTCGCCGCTACATTACAAAATGTCACGCCGATGCTATCGCTGCCATTGAATTGAATGGATAGCCAGTTAGCATGTTTCCGACTTGTTTTAAAACGACTTTTCCGACCGATTTTTAAACCGGGAAAACGGCCTGGTTAATGAGGGGGAGTGTCAAAGCCAATACCTAGCGATGCTTTACACTGACTAAACCGCTAGATTCGCCGCTACATTAGAAAATGTCACGCCTATGCTATCGCTGCCATTGAATTGAATGGATAGCCAGTTAGCATGTTTCCGACTTGTTTTAAACTACTTTTCCGACCGATTTGGACCGGGAAAACGGCCTGGTTAATGAGGGGGTGTCAAAGCCAATACCTAGCGATGCTTTACACTGACTAAACCGCTAGATTCGCCGCTACATTACAAAATGTCACGCCGATGCTATCGCTGCCATTGAATTGAATGGATGGCCAGTTAGCATGTTTCCGACTTGCTCCTTTTTGTATTTTTTTGTAAAATATATATATATATTTCCTTTATATATATATATTATAATTTTTTTTTTTGTCAAATTTTTCCTTTATATATATATTTTATATATTTATTTTTTTAATATTTTTTGGTCACATTTTTTAGTACATTTTTTAAATATATATATATATATTTTTCCTTTATATATATATTTTATATATAATATTTTTTTTTTTTTGTCAAATTTTTTTGTAATTTTTTTATATATATATTTTTTTCCTTTATATATATATTTTATATATATTTTTTTTTGGTTTTTTTTTAAAATCAAATTTTTCCTTTATATATATAAAAAATATATATATATATATTTCAAATTTTTTAGTACATTTTTTATATATATATTTTATATATATATTTTATTTTTTTTTTTGGTCAAATTTTTTTGTAATTTTTTTTATATATATTTTTTTCCTTTATATAAATTTTTATATATATATCCTTTTTTTATATATATATATTTATATATATTTTTTTTGTCAAATTTTTCCTTTATATATATATTTTATATATATTATTTTTTTGGTCAAATTTTTTTGTAATTTTTTTTATATATATATTTTTTCCTTTATATATATATTTTATATATATATTTTTTTTTTTTGGTCAAATTTTTTGGTTATTTTTTTTTATACATATTATTTTTTCCTTTATATATATATATATTTATTTTTTTTGGTCACTTTTTTTGTAAATTTTTTTTATATATATATTTTTTTTTTTTTTTTATTTTTTTTATATATATTTTTTTTTTTTCCGGTCAAATTTTAATGAGGGGGCATGTCAAAGCCAATACCTAGCGATGCTTTACACTGACTAAACCGCTAGATTCGCCGCTACATTAGAAAATGTCACGCCGCTGCTATCGCTGCCATTGAATTGAATGGATAGCCAGTTAGCATGTTTCCGACTTGTTTTAAACTACTTTTCTGACCGATTTGGACCGGGAAAACGGCCTGGTTAATGAGGGGCGTGTCAAAGCCAAATACCTAGCGATGCTTTACACTGACTAAACCGCTAGATTCGCCGCTACATTACAAAATGTCACGCCGATGCTATCGCTGCCATTGAATTGAATGGATAGCCAGTTAGCATGTTTCCGACTTGTTTTAAACGACTTTTCTGACCGATTTAAACCGGGAAAACGGCCTGGTTAATGAGGGGGAGTATCAAAGCCAATACCTAGCGATGCTTTACACTGACTAAACCGCTAGATTTGCCACTACATTAGAAAATGTCACGCCTATGCTATCGCTGCCATTGAATTGAATGGATAGCCAGTTAGCATGTTTCCGACTTGTTTTAAACTACTTTTCCGACCGATTTGGACCGGGAAAACGGCCTGGTTAATGAGGGGGCGTGTCAAAGCCAATACCTAGCGATGCTTTACACTGACTAAACCGCTAGATTCGCCGCTACATTACAAAATGTCACGCCGATGCTATCGCTGCCATTGAATTGAATGGATGGCCAGTTAGCATGTTTCCGACTTGCTCCTTTTTGTTTTTTTTGTAAAATATATATATATATTTCCTTTATATATATATTATTTTTTGTCAAATTTTTCCTTTATATATATATTTTATATATCTATTTTTTTGGTCACATTTTTTTAGTACATTCTTTTAAATATATATATATTTTTTTTCCTTTATATATATATTTTATATATATTTTTTTTTGGTCAAATTTTTTTAATTTTTTTATATATATATTTTTTTCCTTTATATATATATTTTATATGGTTTTTTTGGGTCAAATTTTTTTTAATTAAAAAAAAATATATATATATATATTTCCTTTATATATATATATTATATATATTTTTTTTTTTGTCAAATTTTTCCTTTATATATATATTTTATATATATTTTTTTTTGGTCAAATTTTTTGTAATTTTTTTATATATATTTTTTTCCTTTATATATATATTTTATATATTTTTTTGGGTCAAAGTGTTTTGTATTTTTTTAAAAATATATATATATTTCCTTTATATATATATATATTTATTTTTTTTTTTGTCAAATTTTTCCTTTATATATATATTTTATATATTTATTTTTTTTTTGGTTACATTTTTTTAGTACATTCTTTTAAATATATATATATATTTTTCCTTTATATATATATTTTATATATAATATTTTTTTTGGTCAAATTTTTTTGTAATTTTTTTATATATATTTTTTTCCTTTATATATATATTTTATATGGGTTTTTTGGGTCAAATTTTTTTGTAATTAAAAAAAATATATATATATATTTCCTTTATATATATATATTATATATATATTTTTTTTTTTTGTCAATTTTTTCCTTTATTTATATTTTTTATATATATTTTTTTTTTTTGGGTCAAATTTTTTGTAATTTTTTTATATATATATATTTTTCCTTTATATATATATTTTATATATTTTTTTGGGTCAAATTGTTTTGTATTTTTTTGTAAAATATATATATATATTTCCTTTATATATATATATTTTTTTTTTTTCAAATTTTTCCTTTATATATATTTTTATATATTTTTTTTTTTTTCACATTTTTTAGTAATTTTTTTAAATATATATATTTTTTCCTTTATATATATATTTTATATATATTTTTTGTCAAATTTTTATAGTAATTTTTATATATTTTTTTTCCTTTATATATATATTTTATATATATTATTTTTTTGGTCACATTTTTTTGTAATTTTTTTTATATATATATTTTTCCTTTATATATATATTTTATATATATATTATTTTTTTTCTTGGTCAAATTTTTTGGTTATTTTTTTATACATATTATTTTTTCCTTTATATATATATATATATATTTATTTTTTTTGGTCACTTTTTTTGTAAATTTTTTTATATATATATTTTTTTCCTTTATATATATATTTTATATATATATTTTTTTTTGGTCAAATTTTAATGAGGGGGCATGTCAAAGCCAATACCTAGCGATGCTTTACACTGACTAAACCGCTAGATTCGCCGCTACATTAGAAAATGTCACGTCGCTGCTATCGCTGCCATTGAATTGAATGGATAGCCAGTTAGCATGTTTCCGACTTGTTTTAAACTACTTTTCCGACCGATTTGTTTTGGGAAAACGGCCTGGTTAATGAGGGGGCGTGTCAAAGCCAATACCTAGTAATGCTTTACACTGACTAAACCGCTAGATTCGCCGCTACATTACAAAATGTCACGCCGATGCTATCGCTGCCATTGAATTGAATGGATAGCCAGTTAGCATGTTTCCGACTTGTTTTAAACGACTTTTCTGACCGATTTAAACCGGGAAAACGGCCTGGTTAATGAGGGGGAGTATCAAAGCCAATACCTAGCGATGCTTTACACTGACTAAACCGCTAGATTCGCCGCTACATTAGAAAATGTCACGCCTATGCTATCGCTGCCATTGAATTGAATGGATAGCCAGTTAGCATGTTTCCGACTTGTTTTAAAACGACTTTTCCGACCGATTTGGACCGGGAAAACGGCCTGGTTAATGAGGGGGAGTGTCAAAGCCAATACCTAGCGATGCTTTACACTGACTAAACCGCTAGATTCGCTGCTACATTACAAAATGTCACGCCGATGCTATCGCTGCCATTGAATTGAATGGATGGCCAGTTAGCATGTTTCCGACTTGCTCCTTTTTGTATTTTTTTGTAAAATATATATATATATTTCCTTTATATATATATATAATTTTTTGTCAAAAATTTTTCTTTATATATATATTTTATATATTTATTTTTTTTTGTCACATTTTTTAGTACATTCTTTTAAATATATATATATATTTTTCCTTTATATATATTTTTATATATAATATTTTTGGTCAAATTTTTTTGTAATTTTTTATATATATTTTTTTTTCCTTTATATATATATTTTATATGGTTTTTTTGGGTCAAATTTTTTTGTAATTAAAAAAATATATATATATTTCCTTTATATATATATATATATATATATTTTTTTTTTCAAATTTTTCCTTTATATATATATTTTATATATTTTTTTTTTTTTTTTTGGTCAATTTTTTTGTAATTTTTTTATATATATATATTTTTTCCTTTATATATATATTTTTTTTTTTTTTTTGGGTCAAATTGTTTGTATTTTTTTGTAAAATATATATATATATTTCCTTTATATATATATATTTTTTTTTTTTGTCAAATTTTTCCTTTATATATATATTTTATATATTTATTTTTTTGGTCACATTTTTTTAGTACATTTTTTAAATATATATATTTTTTTCCTTTATATATATATTTTATATATATTTTTTGTCAAATTTTTAGTAATTTTTTATATATATATATTTTTTCCTTTATATATATATTTTATATATATTTTTTTTTGGTCACATTTTTTTAATTTTTTTATATATATATTTTTCCTTTATATATATATTTTATATATATATTTTTTTTTTTTTTTTGGTCAAATTTTTGGTTATTTTTTTATACATATTATTTTTTTCTTTTATATATATATATATTTTTTTTTTTTGGTCACTTTTTTTTTGTACATTTTTTTATATATATTTTTTTTTTCCTTTATATATATATTTTATATATATTTTTTTTTTTGTCAAATTTTAATGAGGGGGCATGTCAAAGCCAATACCTAGCGATGCTTTACATTGACTAAACCGCTAGATTCGCCGCTACATTAGAAAATGTCACGGCTATGCTATCGCTTCCATTGAATTGAATGGATAGCCAGTTAGCATGTTTCCGACTTGTTTTAAACGACTTTTCCGACCGATTTGGACCGGGAAAACGGCCTGGTTAATGAGGGGGAGTGTCAAAGCCAATACCTAGCGATGCTTTACACTGACTAAACCGCTAGATTCGCTGCTACATTAGAAAATGTCACGCAGCTGCTATCGCTGCCATTGAATTGAATGGATAGCCAGTTAGCATGTTTCCGACTTGTTTTAAACTACTTTTTTTTTTCTGACCGATTTGGACCGGAAAAACGGCCTGGTTAATGAGGGGCGTGTGTCAAATGCCAATACCTAGCGATGCTTTACACTGACTAAACCGCTAGATTCGCCAATACATTACAAAATGTCACGCCGATGCTATCGCTGCCATTGAATTGAATGGATGGCCAGTTAGCATGTTTCCGACTTGCTCCTTTTTGTATTTTTTTGTAAAATATATATATATATTTCCTTTATATATATATATTTTTTTTTTGTCAAATTTTTCCTTTATATATATATTTTATATATGTATTTTTTTGGTCACATTTTTTAGTACATTTTTTAAATATATATATATATTTTTCCTTTATATATATATTTTATATATATTTTTTGGGGTCAAATTTTTTTGTAATTAAAAAAATATATATATATATTTTTTTTTGTATTTTTGTAAAATATATATATATATTTCCTTTATATATATATATATATTTTTTTTTTTTTGTCAAATTTTTCCTTTATATATATATTTTATATATTTTTTTTTTTGGTCAAATTTTTTTGTAATTTTTTTATATATATATTTTTTCCTTTATATATATATTTTATATATTTTTTTGGTCAAATTGTTTTGTATTTTTTTGTAAAATATATATATATATTTCCTTTACGCTGAGAGAGACACTGAATACGCTGAGACGCTGAGACGCTGAGACGATACGACGCTACATCCTGTTTCCTGTTTCCGGATTGTTGGATTGTTTGCTGTTTGTTGTGGGCTGTTTGCTCTGTATTGCATCTTGCATTTTACTCCTGCGAAAATTAACGTAGCTATATATAACGTTAACCGGTATCAACGTTATATAAATATATCACCGCATTAGTTACGAGTTACTGCTTCTAAGGTGTAATCCTTTGTTGCCTTTAAAGGACAGGGACGGGCTTTTGTTTTCTCCTTGTTAGTTTAAATTGGCACAAAAGCTAACAAGGTTTTTGTTTCACCCTCCCAGAAGCAACCTCGAATGAAAAGTAAGTTCGTCGGTTTAACCGATTGGAAAAATTGAATTATTGCGGTAGTCTAGTATAGTTATTTATAAACTAACGTCGTTTATAAACGTAAATTGTACGTCGGAAGTTTTTAGTCGTATTTAATATCCGGGGTTTGCTGTTCAGGCGCTCAGCTGTAACGTAGATAGCTAGTTTCTTTTAAGCTGTGGATTGTTGATTTTGTATTTATAGGTAGTATATTACAAAGGTTTGATTGTTAAATAGTTGGGCTTAGGTTGTAAACTAACGTTAAAATATTGTATTTATATCAGTAGCTGTGTAAGTGATATAAATAAGAGGCTCTCTATCTACATTTAGCCTACTACTAACGTTAGTCTACTGCCTTCTATCCGGGCCACCTAGCGTGTTTTTTAAGAGTGGTATTGCTGACTCCATCTAGACAGTAAAAAAATCTATACTTAGGGAGAGATAGGGAGTCAGCTAGGGGTCTAAAATGTGGCCTAAACTTTGTGAGGTGTGCAGGATGATCGCCCTGTTGGAAAGCGATTTTCTTGGGCTGTTCACCTGCCTCCGCTGCAAGCTCATTGAGCATCTTGAAGACAAGATTCTTGTTCTCGAGGGCCAATTGGCTGTATCGGCCGTATCGGCCGTACAGAGTCCACAATTGTCAGGGTTCTTAGAACCAATTAGAACGTCCGTTAGGGAGAAGGTGTGCACGCCTAGGCTGGGAGGAGGGAAGAACTTAGAGCAGGCAGGAAGTGAAAGGTGGGTTACAGTCAGAAACAAAAGTAGGAAAGGGCTTGCACACCACAAAGGGGCGGCATCTCCAGAGGTTGAGGTGTCCAACAGATTCCAGCCCTTGCAGGAATCTGTGGCCCATGACCCTGAGAGAGGGGGGATGCATGTGCCACAGGACACCCTGATGGCCACATCTCCCAGGGAAAGGGAGTTGTTAGTAGTGGGGGATTCCATAATTAAGGGAGTGGACAGCATAGTCTGTTCCCAGGCCAAGGAGACTCGCACGGTGTGTTGCCTGCCTGGTGCCCAGGTTGGAGATCTCCTTGAGCGTGTGGACAAGCTCCTGGCCAAAGCAGAAGGGGATCCAGTGGTCATGGTCCACGTAGGGACCAATGACATGGGAAAGGGCAGGTTGGAGGTCCTGCAAGATAAATTTGAGGATCTAGCAGCAAAGATTAGGAGCAAAACCTCCACGGTAGTCTTCTCGGGAATTCTACCAGTACCACGTGCAAGCAGAGGGAAGCTGAAGTTTATCTATAGGTTTAACACGTGGCTACAATCCTTCTGTAGGAAAGAGGGGTATAGATTTATTGAGCACTGGGACTTCTTCTGGAACAGGGGTGACCTATACAAGCCCGATGGGTTACACCTGAACCGGATGGGTACCTATGCTCTGGGGCAGCGTATGCTTAGGGTAGCGCAGGATTATTTAAACTAGGGATTCGGGGGCAGGGAGGATAGAGAGCGAAATGAGTAGGGTGGTGCAGACTGCCCAGATGGAGTCTGTCAAGACTACATATAACAGGGAAAGCATGAATAAAGTCTTGAGTAAACAACATTTTAGCAAGTGTGGCTTGGGATGGAAGGGAGTGAGGGAGCGGGAGAGGAATAGTAGAAACAATAGCAACGTACGGGTGAGCAAGGCTTTGAAGCTTATGTGTTTAAATGCGAGAAGTGTAAAAATAAATTTTGGAACTGGAGACTGTCATGTTAAATGGGGGTTATGACATTGTTGGGATTACAGAGACATGGCTTGGCGCAGCGGATGGGGAGGAATATAATGTAGAGGGGTACAAATTGTTTAGGAAGGATAGAACTAATAAAAGAGGAGGGGAGTGGCCCTTTATGTGAAAGACTATCTTAATGTGCAGGAAATTCCAGGTATAAACCCATTAGTTTCTTGTGAGGACATCTGGATTAGATTATTGGGAGATCGTGAGAAGGGCCTGAATATAGGAGTATGTTATAGACCTCCAGCTTCAGATAGTAACATAAATAGTACGCTCTTTGATAACATAAAACAAATATGTGCTGAAGGAGAGACAATAATAATGGGCGACTTCAATTACCCCTCTATCAATTGGGAGATAGTGACAGGTCAGGGCAAATGTGAAGAGGAGTTTATAGATATGGTCAATGACTGCTTTTTGGTACAGTCTGTTACTCAGCCTACAAGAGGGAAATCAATACTGGATCTGGTTTTGTGTAACAATCCTGATCGAATTTGCAGCACAGAGGTAGGAGAACCAATAGGAGCAAGTGACCACAGTGCAGTTATTTTTGATATTTTTGGCAAGTTAAGACAGCCTCCTCTAACTCTCGAATTTTTAATTTTAGACGAGCTGACTTTAATAAAATGAGAGAGAATTTAAGTAATATAGATTGGGTTAAACTTCTAGATTGCAGAACTGTGAATGAAAAATGGACTATATTTAAAAGGGTTATTGTAGATGTACAGTGTAAATTCATCCCCAAAGTAAGGAAAAATAGGATGAAAAAACAGTCTCCACAATGGATGACTAAATCTTTACGGGTGATTTTGAGGCAAAAGAAACGACTGTATAGAGTATATAAAAAGGATAACTCAGAGAGAAACAAGTTAGATTATTGTAATATGCGGGCTAAGGCTAAAAAGGAAATAAGATCAGCTAAAAGGCGGTTTGAAATTAAAATTTCCCAAGATGCAAAAAGTAACCCTAAGAAGTTTTTTCAATATTGTAGTAGAAAAAGGAAAGTTAAAGATGAGGTTAAGTGCATTAAGAATAAGGAAGGAACTTTGGTTTATAATAACAAGGACATTGCAAACACACTAAACAGTTACTTTGTGGAGAGCTTTACTAGAGAAGAGGTTATAAATATGCCTAAATGTATAGACAAGGTACGGAATGTTCTGGAGGACTTTGAGATAAGGGATGTAGAAGTACTACAAAAACTACAAAAACTTAAGACAAATAAGGCAGCAGGCCCGGATGGCATATATCCCAGAGTACTCAAAGAACTTGGGGAAATTATATATAAACCATTGACAGATATTTTCAGTCAATCCATAATCACTGGAGAAATACCAGATGACTGGAAGCAGGGTAGTATAATGCCAATATATAAGAAGGGAGACCGTACTGACCCAGGGAACTATAGGCCTGTCAGTTTAACTTGCATCGCATGTAAAATGCTGGAATGTATTATTAGGGATAAGTTGGAATCATTCTTGAAAAATAATAGTATTTTAAGGGAGAGCCAGCATGGATTTCTCAAGGGGAGGTCATGCCTAACAAACCTCCTGGACTTTTTCGAAGAGGCTACAAAGTGTGTTGACCTGAACCAGGCTTATGATGTTATATATTTGGACTTTCAGAAAGCATTTGACAAGGTACCACATGAGAGGCTCATTGCTAAAATGAAATCAGTAGGAATTGTAGGAGTAGTTTCACAGTGGGTTAAAAATTGGCTGCAAGGGCGAATACAAAGAGTAACAGTAGGTGGGGCCGAATCTGACCTCGGTGCTGTGGGCAGTGGTGTCCCGCAGGGATCGGTGCTGGGACCTCTGCTCTTCCTTATTTACATAAATGATCTGCATATGGACATTAGTAGCAAAATAGTTAAATTTGCAGATGATACTAAACTTGGGGGTTTGGCAAACAGTTTGGAATCGACAAAAGTAATCCAAGATGATTTAAACAAAATCAAAAATGGGCAGATACATGGCAGATGACGTTCAATATTGCTAAATGTAAAGTAATGCATGTGGGAAATAAAAACATTAGACAGGAGTATTTTATGGGAGGAGAAAAGTTAGTAGGTGTTCAATTTGAAAAGGATTTAGGAGTTGTAGTGGATCAAAGCCTATCTGCATCAAAGCAGTGTGCTACAGCAGTGAAAAAAGCCAACAGGATGCTGGGATACATAGCAAAAAGTATAGAGTACAAATCAAAGGAGGTTATATTAATGTTATATAACGCCTTTGTCAGACCGCACTTAGAATACTGTGTGCAGTTCTGGGCACCGCACTACAAGAGAGATATTGAAGCTCTTGAAAAGTCCAAAGAAGGGCAACTAAACTGATACCTGGTATGAAAGGTAAAAGTTATGATGATAGACTTAAGGCACTCAATTTATTTAAACTTAGCAAACGTAGACTTAGGGGGATTTGATTGAGGTTTTTAAATTCCTAAAAGGGATTAACAAAGTAAATTACCAAAGATTTTTAAGATAAGTGGGGTCAGCAGAACAAGAGGCCACAGGTGGAAATTAGTTAAAGGCAAATTCCGCACAGATATTAGGAAAGTTTTTCTTTACACAGAGAGTTGTCAATGCCTGGAACAGCTTGCCAGGTCAGGTAGTAGAGGCAGAAACGCTCGGGCTATTCAAGGCCAGGCTAGATGTACTAGATGTTCTTTAGATTAGGACATGATGAGCCAAGATGGGCCGAACGGCCCGTTCTCATCATTATGTATTCTTATGTTCTTATATATATTATTTTTTTTTGTCAAATTTTTCCTTTATATATATATTTTATATATTTATTTTTTTAGGTCACATTTTTTTAGTACATTTTTTAAAATATATATTTATTTTTTTTTTCCTTTATATATATATTTTATATATATTTTTGTCAAATTTTTTAGTAATTTTTTTATATATATATATATTTTTCCTTTATATATATATTTTATATATATTATTTTTTTGTCAAATTTTTTTATAATTTTTTTATATATATATATTTTTTCCTTTATATATATATTTTATATATATTTTTTTTTTCTTGGTCAAATTTTTTGGTAATTTTTTTAATATATATTATTTTTTCCTTTATATATATATTTATTTTATTTTTTTTGGTCACTTTTTGTAAAAAAATTTATATATATATTTTTTTCCTTTTTATATATATATATATATTTTTTTTGTCAAATTTTTCCTTTATATATATATTTTATATAAGTATTTTTTGGTCACATTTTTTAGTACATTTTTTTAAATATATATATATTTTTTTCCTTTATATATGTATTTTATATATATTATTTTTTTGGTCAAATGTTTTTGTAATTTTTTTATATATATATTTTTTCCTTTATATATATATTTTATATGTTTTTGGGGTCAAATTTTTTTGTAATTAAAAAAAATATATATATATATTTTCCTTTATATATATATATTATATATATTTTTTTTTGTCAAATTTTTCCTTTATATATATATTTTATATATTTTTTTTTTGGTCACATTTTTTAGTACATTTTTAAAATATATATATATTTTTCCTTTATATATATATTTTATATATATTTTTTTTTTTGGTCAAATTTTTTTTTTTATAATTTTTTTTTATATATATTTTTTCCTTTATATATATATTTTATATGTTTTTTTGGGTCAAATTTTTTGTAATTTAAAAAAATATATATATATATATTTCCTTTATATATATATTTTATATATATTTTTTCTTGGTCAAATTTTTTGGTAATTTTTTTATATATTTTTTTTTATTTATATATATATATATTTTTTTTTTGGTCACTTTTTTTGTAAAATTTTTTTATATATATTTTTTTTCCTTTATATATATATTTTATATATATTTTTTTTTTTCAAAATTTAATGAGGGGGCATGTCAAAGCCAATACCTAGCGATGCTTTACACTGACTAAACCGCTAGATTCGCCGCTACATTAGAAAATGTCACGCCGCTGCTATCGCTGCCATTGAATTGAATGGATAGCCAGTTAGCATGTTTCCGACTTGTTTTAAACAACTTTTCCGACCGATTTGGACCGGGAAAACGGCCTGGTTAATGAGGGGCGTCAAAGCCAATACCTAGCGATGCTTTACACTGACTAAACCGCTAGATTCGCTGCTACATTAAAAAATGTCACGCCGCTGCTATCGCTGCCATTGAATTGAATGGATAGCCAGTTAGCATGTTTCCGACTTGTTTTAAACAACTTTTCCGACCGATTTGGACCGGGAAAACGGCCTGGTTAATGAGGGGGCGTGTCAAAGCCAATACCTAGCGATGCTTTACACTGACTAAACCGCTAGATTCGCCGCTACATTACAAAATGTCACGCCGATGCTATCGCTGCCATTGAATTGAATGGATAGCCAGTTAGCATGATTCCGACTTGTTTTAAATTACTTTTCCGACCGATTTGGACCGGGAAAACGGCCTGGTTAATGAGGGGGAGTGTCAAAGCCAATACCTAGCGATGCTTTACACTGACTAAACCGCTAGATTCGCCGCTACATTAGAAAATGTCACGTCGCTGCTATCGCTGCCATTGAATTGAATGGATAGCCAGTTAGCATGTTTCCGACTTGTTTTAAACTACTTTTCCGACCGATTTGTTTTGGGAAAACGGCCTGGTTAATGAGGGGGCGTGTCAAAGCCAATACCTAGTGATGCTTTACACTGACTAAACCGCTAGATTCGCCGCTACATTACAAAATGTCACGCCGATGCTATCGCTGCCATTGAATTGAATGGATAGCCAGTTAGCATGTTTCCGACTTGTTTTAAACAACTTTTCTGACCAATTTAAACCGGGAAAACGGCCTGGTTAATGAGGGGGAGTGTCAAAGCCAATACCTAGCGATGCTTTACACTGACTAAACCGCTAGATTTGCCGCTACATTAGAAAATGTCACGCCTATGCTATCGCTGCCATTGAATTGAATGGATAGCCAGTTAGCATGTTTCCGACTTGTTTTAAATTACTTTTCCGACCGATTTGGACCGGGAAAACGGCCTGGTTAATGAGGGGGAGTGTCAAAGCCAATACCTAGCGATGTTTTACACTGACTAAACCGCTATATTCGCCGCTACATTAGAAAATGTCACGCAGCTGCTATCGCTGCTATTGAATTGAATGGATAGCCAGTTAGCATGTTTCCGACTTGTTTTAAACGACTTTTCCGACCGATTTGGACCGGGAAAACGGCCTGGTTAATGAGGGGGCGTGTCAAAGCCAATACCTAGTAATGCTTTACACTGACTAAACCGCTAGATTCGCCGCTACATTACAAAATGTCACGCCGATGCTATCGCTGCCATTGAATTGAATGGATAGCCAGTTAGCATGTTTCCGACTTGTTTTAAACTACTTTTCCGACCGATTTGGACCGGGAAAACGGCCTGGTTAATGAGGGGGCGTGTCAAAGCCAATACCTAGTGAAGCTTTACATTGACTAAACCGCTAGATTCGCCGCTACATTACAAAATGTCACGCCGATGCTATCGCTGCCATTGAATTGAATGGATAGCCAGTTAGCATGTTTCCGACTTGTTTTAAACGACTTTTCTGACCGATTTAAACCGGGAAAACGGCCTGGTTAATGAGGGGGAGTATCAAAGCCAATACCTAGCGATGCTTTACACTGACTAAACCGCTAGATTTGCCGCTACATTAGAAAATGTCACGCCTATGCTATCGCTGCCATTGAATTGAATGGATAGCCAGTTAGCATGTTTCCGACTTGTTTTAAACGACTTTTCCGACCGATTTGGACCGGGAAAACGGCCTGGTTAATGAGGGGAGTGTCAAAGCCAATACCTAGCGATGCTTTACACTGACTAAACCGCTAGATTCGCCGCTACATTAGAAAATGTCACGCAGCTGCTATCGCTGCTATTGAATTGAATGGATAGCCAGTTAGCATGTTTCCGACTTGTTTTAAACTACTTTTCCGACCGATTTGGACCGGGAAAACGGCCTGGTTAATGAGGGGGCGTGTCAAAGCCAATACCTAGCGATGCTTTACACTGACTAAACCGCTAGATTCGCCGCTACATTACAAAATGTCACGCCGATGCTATCGCTGCCATTGAATTGAATGGATGGCCAGTTAGCATGTTTCCGACTTGCTCCTTTTTGTATTTTTTTGTAAAATATATATATATATTTCCTTTATATATATATATATTTTTTTTTTTTTGTCAAATTTTTCCTTTATATATATATTTTATATATTTATTTTTTTTGGTCACATTTTTTAGTACATTTTTTAAATATATATATATTTTTTTCCTTTATATATATATTTTATATATAATATTTTTTTGGTCAAATTTTTTTGTAATTTTTTTATATATATTTTTTTTCTTTTATATATATATTTTATATGGTTTTTTGGGGTCAAATTTTTTTGTAATTAAAAAAAATATATATATATATATTTCCTTTATATATATATATTATATATATTTTTTTTTTGTCAAATTTTTCCTTTATATATATATTTTATATATATTTTTTTTTTTTTGGTCAAATTTTTTTGTAATTTTTTTATATATATATATATTTTTCCTTTATATATATATTTTATATATTTTTTTGGGTCAAATTGTTTTGTATTTTTTTAAAAATATATATATATATTTCCTTTATATATATATATTTTTTTTTGTCAAATTTTCCTTTATATATATATTTTATATATTTATTTTTTTGGTCACATTTTTTTAGTACATTTTTTAAATATATATATTTTTTTTTTCCTTTATATATATATTTTATATATATTTTTTTGTCAAATTTTTTAGTAATTTTTTTATATATATATTTTTTCCTTTATATATATATTTTATATATATTTTTTTTTGGTCACATTTTTTTGTAATTTTTTTATATATATATTTTTCCTTTATATATATATTTTATATATATTATTTTTTTTTTCTTGGTCAAATTTTTGGTAATTTTTTTTTATACATATTATTTTTTTCCTTTATATATATATATATTTTTTTTTTTTTTGGTCACTTTTTTTGTAAATTTTTTTATATATATTTTTTTTTTTTGGTCTTTATATATATATTTTTTTTTTCCTATTTTTTTTTTGTCAAATTTTAATGAGGGGGCATGTCAAAGCCAATACCTAGCGATGCTTTACACTGACTAAACCGCTAGATTCGCCGCTACATTAGAAAATGTCACGCCTATGCTATCGCTGCCATTGAATTGAATGGATAGCCAGTTAGCATGTTTCCGACTTGTTTTAAACGACTTTTCCGACCGATTTGGACCGGAAAACGGCCTGGTTAATGAGGGGGAGTGTCAAAGCCAATACCTAGCGATGCTTTACACTGACTAAAAATGGCCGCTAGATTCAAAGCCAATACCTAGTGCTACATTAGAAAATGTCACGTCAGCTGCTATCGCTGCCATTGAATTGAATGGATAGCCAGTTAGCATGTTTCCGACTTGTTTTAAACTACTTTTCTGACCGATTTGGACCGGGAAAACGGCCTGGTTAATGAGGGGGCGTGTCAAAGCCAATACCTAGCGATGCTTTACACTGACTAAACCGCTAGATTCGCCGCTACATTACAAAATGTCACGCCGATGCTATCGCTGCCATTGAATTGAATGGATGGCCAGTTAGCATGTTTCCGACTTGCTCCTTTTTGTATTTTTTTAAAAATATATATATATATTTCCTTTATATATATATTTTTTTTTTTTGTCAAATTTTTCCTTTATATATATATTTTATATATATATTTTTTGGTCACATTTTTTTAGTACATTTTTTTTTCCTATATAAATATATATATATATTTTCCTTTTTTGGTCAAATATATATATATTTTATATATTTTTATATGGTTTTTTGGGGTCAAATTTTTTTGTAATTAAAAAAAATATATATATATATTTTTCCTTTATATATATATTATATATATTTTTTTTTCAAATTTTTCCTTTATATATATATTTTATATATTTTTTTTTTTTTGGTCAAATTTTTTTGTAATTTTTTTATATATATATATTTTTCCTTTATATATATATTTTATATATTTTTTTGGGTCAAATTGTTTTGTATTTTTTTGTAAAATATATATATATATTTCCTTTAATCCTGTTTCCTGTTTCCGGATTGTTGGATTGTTTGCTGTTTGTTGTGGGCTGTTTGCTCTGTATTGCATCTTGCATTTTACTCCTGCGAAAATTAACGTAGCTATATAACGTTAACCGGTATCAACGTTATATAAATATATCACCGCATTAGTTACGAGTTACTGCTTCTAAGGTGTAATCCTTTGTTGCCTTTAAAGGACAGGGACGGGCTTTTGTTTTCTCCTTGTTAGTTTAAATTGGCACAAAAGCTAACAAGGTTTTTGTTTCACCCTCCCAGAAGCAACCTCGAATGAAAAGTAAGTTCGTCGGTTTAACCGATTGGAAAAATTGAATTATTGCGGTAGTCTAGTATAGTTATTTATAAACTAACGTCGTTTATAAACGTAAATTGTACGTCGGAAGTTTTTAGTCGTATTTAATATCCGGGGTTTGCTGTTCAGGCGCTCAGCTGTAACGTAGATAGCTAGTTTCTTTTAAGCTGTGGATTGTTGATT
>JAINUG010000963.1:0-39413 GCA_029706075.1 Aldrovandia affinis | reverse complement strand
GCTCCCGTGTGGTCTAGTGGTTTCAACGTCCGACGCTGGCCACGGCGACCGGGGTTTCATTCACAGTCCGCGCCAGAGTCGGCTCTGGCCGGGAGTGCCACTAGGGGGGGCAATTGGCTGTCCGCCCCTGAGGGGGAGGAAGCCGACACAGTTTGCTGTGCATAGAAGTGGTTCTGGGGTGCCGGAGTTACAGTCAACAGCATGACAAGTGCCGTCCTCGGGAGGAGACGACAGCCGCTTTGTCACGGCCGGTCACAGGGCTACGGCAGCGAACTGACGAGGGAGGGGATTAACCCCTGAGGTCGACGGGAGCGGCGCCGCTCCCAGCAGCAATAAAAGTATATTACTATTTCTAACTTCGCGATATTTTATCATACACACACGACAAAAACATTGACAGAAACCTTAGAATCGCGACTTTCCGATTTGAGCACTGGCAAAATCAAATTTTTTAAATTAGGTTAATTAGACCAAAAGTAAACCTTGCCTTTTACTCTTTTTACCTGGGTAGTAACGTCCCCCCTCTTCTATTGACATGGTAACTAGGTGCGAGTTTCGGGAGGTGTGGGGAGGGGCGTGGGGCCATGTGAAAACGCAAAGCGTAAACACATAAACTGTCCCGACAATTTTAAGCAAGATTTTATACAGACATACAATTTTATTCAAGATGGAAAGGTTTTCTGCGCTGCAGTGTTTGGAGAGTATTGATGAAAAAGCGAAAGACAATAACTGACGAAGAGTAAGTAACTATATTTGATTTGCCATGTTATCAAATACTTTCGTATATATTCAATATATGAATTCGCGTCTTGTGACTACATATTCCGCGTGTTGCAACGTAACAAATTGCAATATGCACACAAGATCTATGGAAGAATACTTTTCAAACAGCCTACAATGTTATTTATTTAGCTTGTTTTCAAATACTCGTGAAAATATATAATATACACTCTTGTGACGCCAAACATATTCCGCGTGTTAGTAACTTAATCTAAATCCCTAACGTTAGTAGATTAGTTGGTTAGTACTATACACATCTACCTAATATATACAAAGTGCAATCTAGAAAGTAAGAAGGAAGAAAACGAGATAATAAGCGAAGGCGTAAAAAACCCGAAAAGTATAAACTCCCGAAGTGCATGACAAGACAAGGAGTGGATCTCGAAATAAACGGAACAAGGACAGACAGGGAGCAGAACGTGACAGAACAGGGAAAATGCAATACTGGATAAAGAATAATGAATAAGGACTGAATGAAAAATAAACAAAGACCAAAAACAACAGAACAGGAACTCAGAATATAACACTGATGGCCCAGTGAGATGGCCAATCTGACAGATCTTAGAGGTGTGGACAATGAATAATGAATATTCAGGTATTTAGCATTTAGCCCTCCCACAGCCTGAAATAAATGTGACCAGTTCTGATAAAAACAGGTTTTTAGCTATTTAGATCTCAGATGTGCTAAACTGTTTTCACACCCTTACATAACCAAGACCCTGATGAACAAACGCACATTGGCAAAACAATTCGTCACTATAGTTTAGTGTGTGCTTTCACAACTTTTGTGACAGCAGAAAATTTACTATTTTTAACTTGTGTGTTTGTAGATCTATTTACAAGCTGCATATGATACTGACCAAACTATTGATGGCATACAAATGTAGCTGTGATTGTCCTTCAAATAAAAATATCAAACACTTTGGAGTAAGTGTGTGTTAAATTGATGAAATTGAGATAAATATCAGACCATGCCAAAATCAAAAAACATCTAAAAGCTTAGCACGGACCTCAGAGGGTTAACCTAAGAATAGCAGGAGTAATTGGCTACCAAATTGGGAGAAAAACTGGATAAAATCAGAAACAAATTTAAACATTTTGACACTTATGTTGAACAGCCCTGTCCCTATGGTGGATCTTTGATGTTTTGGGTTTTTTGCATCTTGGTTTTTGTTAAGGTCATTAGAATCATGAAATCCAGCGGTACATCGCCTTTGTCACTGCCGGTCTCAGGGCTACGGCAGCGAGCTCTATCTGAGGGGGGGGATTGACATGAAAAGAGAGAGGGTGTAATTGGCTACTAAATTGGGAAAAACATTGGATAAAATCAGAAACAACACACACACACACATAGTGACAGTGTATCACACTCACAGTGAACACACACCCACACACTGACAGTGTATTATACTCACAGAAGACTATGGCGGGAGTCAATAAGAGAGCACACAGTGGCCATGGACACACTCCAGCCAGTCTGTAGGGATGAGCTTTGTCCACTTGTCTCTGTGGTCACAAACATTAGCAGGGATAAAACAGTTAGACTCTGTCATTATTACAGCCTGAACATACATGAGTGACACCCCTGTCAACATTACCCTGTTTATACACACTGCAGAGAGAGTTTCCATCTGGCTTTCAGATATCTGACCCCATAAAATCCACTTTAACACACAAACTCTATCTCACTCTTAAACAACAGTAACAAGAGCTCTATAATACACTCTACAGGTGTCCTTACCTGTGTGCTGAGCTCCTGGGCTGTTGTGTGAGGTCTGGCCCACTGTGCTGTCCACATCCTGGTCTGGAGAAACAAGCCCAATGTATATACCCTCTGACGTGTTTGAGACTGTAGGTGTATCCATGGTTTGGACTGTCAAAATGAAGGTTCTCTCTGTTGAGTGTTTGTCACTGCTGTGTCCCTGTTCTGTGGGTGTTACTGCAGCCTGCACTATTTTATATGAAGCAGGGTGCGGTCCTGAGGGGAGAGGAAGTGTGTCAGGCCATACGTAGCTGTGGGTGCTGTTTCAATGTGGGTGCGCTGATATTGTGCCTTTATACCTGTGAACTGTGACAGCTGTAGATGAGTGAGGAGGAAGAATTGTGATCAGGGTCAGGGTACTGAGGTGCAGGAGGGAAGCTGGGGATCAGAGGAGAGAGGTGAGGGGTGAAAATAAGCAGGACTCGACTGGAGAAGAAGGGGATTCACTCACACCAAAACAAAACTATTAGTAGATTCATCACATTACATTTTGAATATATGTAAGATGAAGGGTTCAGTAATCCATAAAATGTAATATTGTTCTCAGTGCTTGGTGTTAATCCACTCATTTCCCCAGTTTAATGCCCTCACATGCCTACTCTCTCTGTAGAACACTCATATAATTTTCAAGGTGAGAATTTGGTTATTTGTCATCCTTCTGTGTTGTGTTGTGAGTTATTGGTTTTGAGGTTTTGTTTTAAAAATGAACATTTTTATTGCCTGCTTTAGTAGAACTGATTCTGTCTCATTCTGTCCAATAAACGTTCATATCTCACTCTTTTCATAATGCAGAATTATAGTGAAGTTGCACTAATGTTACTCTCTCTCTCTCAGTCTCTCTCCCTCTGTCTCTCTCTCTCCCTCTCTCTCTCTGTCTGTCTCTCTCTCTGTTTCTGTTTCTCTCTTTCCCTCTCCCCCTCTCTATCTCTCTTTCTTTCTCTCTCTCTCCCTCTCTTTGTCCCTCTGTCCCTATCTCACTCTCTCTCTGTCTCTGTCTCTCTCTGTTTTCATGCTAATTATCCCCTCCCTCGTATGAGAACTCGCTGCCGTAGTCCGGCCAGTAGTGAGCGCTGCACTGCCTCCTTCGAGCCAGTGCCCGCCTAGGCCGAGCCTGTCACCGACGCACAGGACCACTCATATATGCACCGAGTTTATCCCTCCCCCCTCCCTGGGGTGGACAGCCAACTGCCTAGTGGCACTCCCGGCCAGAGCCGAAACTGGCGTGACCGGTGGAATTGAACCCCGGTCGCCGTGGCCAGCATCGAACGCTCTTACCGCTAGACCTTCCCCTGCCTGATACACACTCCCTCCTGATTCACAGTATAATTTATTTCCCTTTTCATTCACAAACTGTGAGTGGAGGAATTGCTCTCCACCAGGGCTGGACTGGCTATATAGTCTACCGGGCAGATTCCCGGTGGGCCGGTCTAGTTTTGGGCCGGTAGGGCCGGTATAATTATTATTTTTAATTAAAAAATATAGAAATATATATTTTTTTGTCATCTAACGGCCAACAAAAAATGGACAGCGGCCCTTTGGTTCATTTTCTATACTGACACTGGGCCGGCCCAATCACATGCTTTTTTTGCCATCGAACGGCCGCCCCAAAATGGACAGCGGCCCATTGGTTCATTTTCTATACTGACACTGGGCCGGCCCAATCACATGCTTTTTTGCCATCGAACGTCGGCCGCCCCAAAATGGACAGCGGCCCATTGGTTCATTTTCTATACTGACACTGGGCCGGCCCAATCACATGCTTAAACCCAACCCGTCCCTCTGGTATGCTCAACCCTGACCCCTCCTCCCTGTTGTCAATCGTATCATTACATGTGTTGTCAGTTGAGAAATGGATCAACAAAAGCGCAAAGGAGGTGCCCAGAAAATCAGAGAGAAAAAAAGTAAAAGTTGGCAGAGGAGGCCTCGAAATGTAGGAAAATAACACACATTTTCTCTGGAACTGCTGCTAGTAGCAGTAACGTTAGTCAGCAGCAGCGTGAAAAGTCTGACAGTGACACAGACACAGAGTCAGAACTTCTGACAGTGGAGGATGTAACGTTAGCTAAAGAGGTAAGCTAAGCAGTCACTCGGTCAGTCAGTCACTCTGTCTCACTAAGCAACGTTACGTTAGCATAATTTTTGGGCCAGGTCTTATGAATGTTAGGGAGCACAGAATGGCAATTTTTTTTGATTGTTTAAAGACTTATTTTGTTTTTATTTATATACGATAAACATGTTTTTCGGTTCGTTGCCTCAGGGCAACACTATGCGGTTAGCCCTACATTTTTTAGCCAATGTTATGCACCGGCGCAACAGAGCGCCCGGCCCCACGAAAAGCACTTCTTCTTCAAACGCTTATAAAATAAACATTTTTAAACCCATCTTTAATCCGAAAAATGCATTTAAAAGCTACGATTCTCGCCGTGTGGTTTTCACGTTTTCGGGATTTCTCGGGTAAACGCAGGCGGAGATTTCCACATTCAAAGTGGGGCGGGACTAACCATTCTCCTTCCATTCTTTGGCTGTAAATCTGTCATTCATGGTCGTAAAACCAATCGTAAAATTGATAGTGTAGATAAGAAGTACCCATTCAAATCGTTTTCTCCTGTTTCTAGGCAGACTTTCTCATTCATCCTCGCAAAATTGCGTAAAAAAGTTGCATCGCGTTTTAAAAAATAATTTCCTCATACCAAGGCCTTGGTGTGACAGAAACAGAAATCAAAAGTCTTGGTACACATTGTGTGTTGGCTGTGTGCAATAAAATACAAGAATATGATTTACGTTTTTGATAATACTGCTTATCAAATAATTACACTGAATCAAATGTACTATAAAAAAACTTGAGTTTTACTACCCTTGTCGCACAGTGTTGCCCTGAGGCAACAAACCAATATCTGGTTGGGGGGGGGGGGTGACACATTTTATGATTGATATATTATCAGGGACCCCCAATCTCCCAAAAAGAATATTTAATATTTTTTTCCCCAAAAAACAAAAAATCATGCCATAGAGTTATTATGACATAAACTTCTGAAATTGGTCTATTGCTAACTCTAGATGAGCCTAGTAGTAGTAGTAATTGTTGTTGTAGTAAACTAGCTCTGTTATTTTGAATATGGCTATCATTTTTTTGAATGTGGCTACTGGTTATCATCATGCTACTACTGTAGTGATTTTGTAGAATTGTGGTGCCATATTTGGAAAATTATTTTCCATTGACCTGTGTATTAAAAGGGCTTCGCCTTCTCTGTGAAGAAGCCCTTTGAAACAAGTGTGATATAGGGGCTATATCTATATAAATAAACAAATTGAACTTGAGAAAGCATAGATTTAATTTCAAGATCAAAACAAAATAGAAATGACACCGATCTTCAAACATATATTTGGGGTTTTCAAAATAAAACCTCACGTAGTGTGTCTTTGCTTCTCTGCTCCCCATGTCTTGTTGTTGAGCCAGGTTGAGCTGCCCTCCCCAGAAAACGAGAGTGTCACAGTCAGGGAGAGAGGTAAGCCAGGAACAGGAAAGAGAGAGCCACAAGCAGGACCTCAACTACTTTGCCCGTCCTGAACCTTCCATTTTAGAATTTTTTTTGGATTACCACCCGCAGCAGAGAACCAAAAATCAAGTGGCGCAAAAGTTATTCACCTGTAAAGATGGCACCTGTAGGAAGTGGCTCACGTATTGCAAGGAACAGCATACGTTGTTTTGTTTTGTATGTATGGCATTTTCAAAGAGCACTGACCCCAGCAAATGTATTACTGGAATGTCAGAATGGAGACACGCACAACAGTGTGTAGAGGATCACGAAAAGAGCAATACACACCGAAAGTGTGCTGGAGCGTATTTCCTAAGATGCAAAAAAGTAGATATCCAGAGTAAGTTTGCCGGCAGTCAGATGTCTGCTCATAGGCAGCAAGTAAGAAAGAAACGCCAGGTTTTGGAGCGTGTAGTGGATGTGGTGAAAGTGATTGGGAAGAGGGGCTTGAGCTACAGGCATGTGGAGAATGAGGCGGCATACAAGTGGGACGACTGTACCTAGGGTCATGGAAACTTCTTGGAGCTGATCCTTGTAATAGGAAAGTATGATGTCAGCCTCAAAGAGCATCTTGATGAGTGCATGAAGAAGAGCAAAGAATTGCATGCATCCAGTGGAACAAAAGGTAGAGGGTCTCTCATCACCTTACTGTCCGACCGATTGTGATGGGCCGGTCTGAGCCAAATGGCAGGGCCTATTTTTTGTCCCAGTCCAGCCCTGCTCTCCACTGTGGTCCTCTGGAGAAACAGCGATGAGTGAACACAAGATCTTGTGTCGCTCACTAAATTAAGCCCCCGCTCACATCAAACCAGATCAAACAGCCGCTCGCTGGTGTTGAAAAGCTGGCTCCACTCGACTCCAGTCACTGCTCATACCACACTGCCAGAGTGACACTGCCAGAATGTTGGGAAATTATTTGTGTTGTGGTGCCAGGACGTTTTACACACTTTTTCCCTGACACCTTTTCAAATCACCTTGGGACAGGTCCGTAAACAAATAGTTGTTTCTGGTTTAAGTGTGTTTCAGTTCAGAGACAGGTTGATCTGAGTGGACTCATCACAATTGGAGATGTTCCCCGCTGGAAAGCCAGCACTTATCCCGTCAGTGTGGGTCTGAGCTGAGACGGGCTGATTTATCATACAGGAGCACATTCACAGTGTGGGGAGATTAATGGGCCCCATGTGTCATGCCAAAGAAGCAAACATGCCACTCTCTCTCTCTAATATATAATATGTTCCATTTAGCAGACGCTTTTATCCAAAGCGACTTACAGTAGTGAATGCATACATACAAGTGGTCCCAGCGGGAATTTAACCCACAACCTAAGCATTGCCAATGCTGTGCTTGCGTTCTCTCTCTCTCTCTCTCTCTCTCTCTCTCTCTCTCTCTCTCTCTCTCTCTCTCTCTCTCTCTCTCTCTCTCTCTCTCTCTCTCTCTCTCTCTCTCTCTCTCTCTCTCTCTCTCTCTCTCTCACACACACAGACGTGCACACACACACACACACATATGCAAGGGGAGTTTTATGAACACTGGCAGTGTGCAATTACTAAAAGACAGAGGGACTCGACCTGCACCTTCAAGGGGGCAGAACTGAACTGGGATCAGTGAACTGAGCCTCCAGACGGCCAGCACTGAGAGAGCATGCGACAGAACTGAACTGGGAACAGTGAACTAAGCTTCCAGACGGCCAGCACTGAGAGAGCATGCGACAGAACTGAACTGGGATCAGTGAACTGAGCCTCCAGACGGCCAGCACTGAGAGAGCATGCGACAGAACTGAACTGGGATCAGTGAACTGAGCCTCCAGACGGCCAGCACTGAGAGAGCATGCGACAAAGCCCTCCTCCATTTCACAGATATCTGTTTACGATTAACGGAGAAAATGCTGGGGGACATATGCTGTGAGTTTAGAATAATCCGCCATGCTCGCGTTCCTGAGCAAGAATAAAAGAGGAATCATGATGTCGTCACCAGAGATTTAGTTTAAAGAAGAGGCAGGTCTGATGCTGTGAAAAAGCACAAGAGGGATTCCTGTTCATCTCAACCCCTCACAAGCACAAGCCCTCCTGATCCTGCATCTTAAAACCTCACACACTTTCACCAGCGACTAATCTGGGCCCATATGTACAAAGATTCTAAGAGTAGGAGTGCTGATCTAGGATCAGGTTTCCCCCTGTCCATATCCTAACCATATCCATTATGAGCTAATAGCCTAAACTGATCCTAGATCAGCACTCCTACTCTTAGAATCTTTGTACATACGGGTCCAAACCTCTCCTACATTATTCTGTCTCAGAACACTGATAAAAACAGACGAGCACACGAAAGTCAAAATGAGATTCACAACAATTTAACAAACTGCACAACAAGAATAAAAACATAGCGACAAGGCAGAAAAACAGGAAGCTGCAGAAAGCCACTATGTGTGATACGTTTGGACAGAGCCAGTCGACCACACAAACGCACACATGTGCAAGGAGTCAACTCCAATCTCCCATCGAACCGCAAATTTAAGATGAACTTGCGATTGGCGTGGTGCCACAGTTCTGTGGAATTTTACACAAACATATGCGAGCAGTTACCCGGTGTGTCACATACTGAGAACATTGAGATGTTTGGGGTGGGGTGCTTTTAACATTTAATGAAATTAAATTCTCCTCAATGTTTGTGAGCATGAAGACAATTCATCCTCAATTGTGACACTCAAACCATTTCTTAATGTGTATTGAAGCTGCCAAACAAATTTCCCTCTTTTGGGATCAACGGTCTTCTAATAGAATCTAATGAGGTCTCCTACAGCTCTTTTGAGGACTATTGAGGTTAAACTTTTTTTAAATTAATTTTTTGTTTCAGATTTTATTTTCCGTTTTTCTCCCAATTTAGTTCCCAATTACACCCTCAATTTATTTATATTTACCCCCCCCACACGAGTCCACCGCTCCTCTCTACAAGGCAAGATAATTCTCCGTGGGCAGCGACCTCCGCTTTCCTCCGAAACGGAATTCGCCCACCCACGTTCTGGAGACTCCCTTATGTGCTTCACGGTGGACCCGAGTCGGCTCACCCTCTCCCCTCCCCCTGGGGCGGACAGCCAAACACCCCGGCCCCCGATCGGGGCTGACGACCAGGGCCGGTCTGGTAGAGACGCGGGTTTCAACCGCGACCCTGACAGGAAAGGTTAAACTTTTAATGTTACTTCAGACGTGAACATAATATCAGGGGAAATCTTTCCCCCTAAATGTTATAAATATAAACATGAGTTCAGTCCAGATGAGTGACGTTCTGTAGTGCTGCAGTGAACACCAATAAATACAAAGCCATTCTGAGTGATCACCTTCATCCTGTGGTGAAGCATCTCTATCCTGATGGGAGTGGTCTCTTCCAGGATGACACTGTGGTTACTGAATGGTTTGATGAGCATGAAAATGATATAAACCATATGCCATGGCCATCTCAGTCACCAGATCTCAACCCAACACTGAACACTTATGGGAGATTCTGAGCGGCGCCTGTGACAGCGTTTTCCACCACTATCAACAAAACACCACATTTTTCATGGAAGAGTGGTGTTGCATCCCTCCAATAGAGTTCCAGACACTTATAGAATCTATGCAAAAGTGCATTGAAGCTGTTCTGGTGGCTCATGACTGAAATCAACAGTCAAACGCCAGCTGCCATTTGCTTTCTTCACAGGCCACAAAGGACTATTTGAACAATATATGTCATTCTTCGAGCTCTTTAATTACAGGTCTGATACCATCGATGGCTCCCCTGCTTAGAGGGTACTGTCGTGTGCTGGGGGGAGTTGTCCCGGTGAGTAACACCGGTTCCATATCAAAAAGGCCACAGTCGTTTTTACTCTCCGCCCAAATTGGGTCTTTGGCGGCATCTGCTTTTTGTAGCTGTCTTAAATTCCACATGACTTTACCATCAGAAAATTCAAAACTCGAATTTAACTTTAATAAAACATCCATACCCAGTAAAGGCTGACACGCTTCTCCGACCCATACATTTGCCGTTATCTCTGCAGGCCCTACTGAAATGGACATAGGCTGCGTCTGTTGTAACGTCACAGCCTGCCCCCTACACCAAGGCAAGATATTGTTCTTTGCATATGAAGCAGGTAAAACAGTGAGATCAGCGCCAGTGTCTAGAAGGAAATCAATGTCTATTTGCCGGTTAATGGTCACACAGACATAACGTCCATCTTTGATTGCCTCACTGCTGCCGCTATGTGTCTCAGTGAGGCGTCCTTTCATTTAAAGGAACCGCAGAAAGAATGCCCTGTTTCTGACTGTTGTTCAAGCTTGCAAAGCGTTGTCCAAATCCTCCGTGTTCCCCTCTGCGTAATTGCGCGTTGAGGGGGCATCGTTTCTGTATTGCTTTGGTGCCCTGCACTGTCTCCAAAACGTCCCGGTTTCCCACAATTACGACAGTTATTGCTATGTCTCATATCATTGATAAGAGAATCACTGTTAACATCAGGTAGCTTATGGCCTTTCCGCCTTTCTCAGAAGTGGGAACCTGCCTCTTATCTCGTTTCCCAAACATGACTTCAGTTACAAGATTAAAACTTACTGACAACTCAAACTTCAACTTCTCAAATGATCAAAAACACGGTATACCGGACACAAGACGAGGAAACATTTATTATACAGGCAGTCCCCAGGTTACGGACGAGATCCGTTCTTACGTCTGTCTTTAAGTCGAATTTGTATGTAAGTCGGAACAGGTACATACAGTTCTTATTACAGTTTTTTTTTTATTGCCAAGACACATTTCTTGAAATTATGCTCCATTTCCCAAAACTCACAAAACACAAATGCATAACTGCACACTCATCTTCACAAACTTCAAACTTCCATGTCAAAACCAAACTCTCCACTCAAAACCATGTCATCTTACATCTAAACCAAACTTTGCCTTCAGACATCACACAAAAGCCATCAAATACACATACACTACAAAATAGCCATTACACACTGGTGAGATCAATTCAAAACACTACTGTAAAAACCTGTTACTGCAATGAATAATGGCGCTTATGTTTTCCCCCAGAACAACCTCTTTACATGATGAACACAATATATAGACACAACACGTATGAATTTGCTAATTTTTAAATTCCTCCACAGGTCTCCAGGGTGCGACCAAAAATCTATCAAGTGCGACTAAGCATTTTCATTGGTTGCACCGGTGCGCCTGAAATTTAGCAGGTCTGATTTAAACATTTTTTCTGTAGATTATTTTGTCAGCGTATAGCGGGATTTTATGTACATCTTGCACATGTGCCGTGCGTGTCTGTGTGTGTGTGTGTGTGTGTGTGTGTGCATGTGCGAGAACGTGCGCCTGTGTGAGACCGCGCCCTGCACTCCTCCCACATTCCTTGCGCGCAAACTCGAGAAATCGTGAGCCATCACAACCTGAAACGTCATTTACAACGAAGAGAACTATCGATTATTTATTCGTTAAGAAGAATGCTGCGGTGCCCGTTACACTTGTCCCCGGCCCTGAAACGCCCAACCCAGACCCAACATCATCGGCAGAGATAGACTCATCTGACTCCGAGCCAGAGCCAGAGCCTACCACATCCAAAAAGGCCAAAACATATGCCTTTCGTAAAGAATGGCTTGTCCAATTTCCGTGACTCCGATATAATAAAACGGCCAACATAATGCATTGCATTTATTGTAAAGAGTGCGGCCAAAGCATGGCTGGTAACAGTGCTTTTGCATTCGGAGCATCGACGTTCCGAATCGAAACGATGAAAAAGCACAATTGATCTAAGAAACACGTCCTGTCCCGTGACAGGTGCGTGGCCGGCAGAGCAGCCCCCCTCCCCGCGGCGTTTCAGCGCCAGGCAGCGGCCAACCGAAGCAGTGAGGAGTCGGACATGATCATTACATTCAACACTGCTTATAATATAGCCAAAGAAGAGCTCCCTTTTACGAAATGTAAGTCCGAGATCATCCTTATGAAGAAGAACGGGCTGAATGTGAACCCGACGTACAGCAACGACACTGCCTGTGCCCAGTTCATTGGAGTGATCGCGGACAATTTGACAAAAAAGACGGGTGTTGAAATCGCGGATTCGACCTACATGTCATTTCTGAGGGGCATGCCCCAGCTGAGGGGGATATTCTGAAAGGACCCGGGAGCAGCGCACACTTTTGTTTGAGTTATTTGTGTTTCATTTATTTATTTGAGTTTGTCAAGCACTTTAAACATCAGCACTTTTTAAGTTTATTTTTTAAACAATTTAAGTTATTGCGATTTCTTGTTGGGTATGCTGTGATTTAAATAAAGAAAAACATTTATCTGCACCTTATTCCTGTTTACAATCATTTACATAATGTGTTAAGAAATGACCAATGTGTATGGGAACTGACAAAAAAGGCGATGTCCAAAGGCGCCACGGAAACTGTTGGGTGCATCGAAATGATGTGCTGGTGCACCTAAATGAAAAAGTTAGGTGCACCAGTGCAACCAATGTAAAAAGTTAGTCTGGAGCCCTGCTCAATGTACTGTAGTAAAATAAACTGAAATTGAGTGAAAAAGTAAATGTACTGTAAAAATATGCAACTGATACATAAAGAACGCAGAATACCGTAAAATAATTTCCATGTACTTACCAATATAAACCAATGCAAAAAAAACCCAGTTTGTACATAAAGAAAGAAATCACATATATTCTGCCTCAGCATCCCGTCTCTGGTCTGGGTCAGGCCAGAGATTCTCATCAACATCACAGGCAATCTTAGCCCTAGCCAGGAAACCCCTTGCATGCCTTATCTTATCTATCTATCCTGAGGTTCTGATTGGTGTGTGAACAATTTTGACACACACACACACACACTCACACACACACATGTCAATACATTTTTACTCTCCGCCCAAATTGGGTCTTTGGCGGCATCTGCTTTTTGTAGCTGTCCACAAATTCAAGACTCTAATTTAACTTTAATAAAACATCCATACCCAGTAAAGGCTGACACGCTTCTCCGACCCATAAATTAGCCGTTATCTCTGCAGGCCCTACTGAAATGGACATAGGCTGCGTCTGTTGTAACGTCACAGCCTGCCCCCCTACACCAAGTCAAGATATTGTTCTTTGCATATGAAGCAGGTAAAACAGTGAGTTCAGCGCCAGTGTCTAGAAGGAAATCAATGTCTATTTGCCGGTTAATGGTCGCACAGACATAACGTCCGTCTTTTGATTGCCTCACTGCTGCCGCTATGTGTCTCAGTGAGGCGTCCTTTAGTTTAAAGGAACCGCAGAAAGAATGGCCTGTTTCTGACTGTCGCCTGCTTGCAAAGCGTTAGTCCAAATCCTCCGTGTTCCCCTCTGCGTAATTGCGCGTTGAGGGGGCATCGTTTCTGTATTGCTTTGGTGCCCTGCACTGTCTCCAAAAATGTCCCGGTTTCCCACAATTACGACAGTTATTGCTACGTTTATCATTTGTGCGGTTATGTCCATGACTATTCAAAGCACGGATCTTACATTCTGTATCCAATTCAACCCTTCTAGCTGCTGATAAGAGCTGATCAAAGGTAATGGTTTCATCTTGCCAGTCGGGTTTGCTAAGCTTGGTGGTGGATCTTATTTCTGGCACCAATGCTTGCATAAAAGTCGTCTTGAGAGGACGACTTACACTGGAGGAAAAGTTATCACGCTTTTATTTCCTTAATTCCTGAATGTCTTAAAAATGTTTCAGAAAAAACATCAACCGCCTCACCAGTCTTTTGAACACACGCTGCAACTTTTCCCCAATTCGTAGATGCGTCTGTAGCTTTCTGTATAAATTCCTCAATTACCTCCCATCCCTTGGCAAGATTTTGACCATCACCCTCCAACGCAATAGTAACAGACAAATTAAGTTTGATAGTTTCTCATACACACGTCAGGGTAGAGCAAGTTTTATACACCAGCGTTAAAATCATGAATGCTGCCACAGACAGCTCTTGTAATCAGGGATCCTCTGAAAATCCCTGGTCAGTCACTGGAGGATTCACTTAATTTAGTCCTTTAAATGAGTGAACTGTGCCCTGCTTCCCATCTACCTGGAATCCCCTACAACAGTGAGGCCGAACAAGCGCGCACCGACGTTAAAATCACAAACGTCGCCACAAACACCCTGTTGCAATTATTGTCTCTCTGAAAACCGTTAATCGCTCATTGGAGGATTCATTAATTTACTTCTTTAAATTATAAAATGTGCTTTGCTCACCTATGTCCCTGGGATTCCCTTTTTCCCCCAAAACTTGCTCCCGTGGGGCAGTCTTTCCTCCCGCAAGAAGTAGTAGTACTTTCACAAACTTCAAGAGTACTTACTCAGCATACAATGATATTGCGATGGCAATATCAGCGTAGGTATTTCCTCTCTATTCCTTAATTACAAACGCACCACAGCGAATGCTCTCAGTTTGTTTATCAAGCTAAATAATTAGAAACAGAAAACTCACCGGATGATGGAAAAGGAACTCGTAGTCCAATCCTCTCTGTTTTTCTGGGATTTGGTTATTCGTTGATCTCGTGAACCTCCAAATTGAAGAATTGTCAGATGGAAACAGGATAAGAAGTGGGGGCATACAGACTTCAGTCCCGAGACTCCAAATAAAATGCCACTAAAGAAAACACCTAAATCTAACAGTAGGTAGAGTGTGGTTCTGTGTGGTTCAGTAGGTAGAGCGTGGTTCTGTGTGTCTCAGTAGGTAGAGCATGGTTCTGTGTGTCTCAGTAGGTAGAGTGGTTCTGTGTGGCTCAGTAGGTAGAGCATGGTTCTGTGTGGCTCAGTAGGTAGAGCGTGGTTCTGTGTGGCTCAGTAGGTAGAGTGTGGTTCTGTGTGTCTCAGTGGGTAGAGTGTGGTTCTGTGTGGCTCAGTAGGTAGAGCATGGTTCTGTGTGTCTCAGTAGGTAGAGTGTGGTTCTGTGTGGCTCAGTAGGTAGAGCGTGGTTCTGTGTGTCTCAGTAGGTAGAGCGTGGTTCTGTGTGGCTCAGTAGGTAGAGCATGGTTCTGTGTGGCTCAGTAGGTAGAGCGTGGTTCTGTGTGGCTCAGTAGGTAGAGTGTGGTTCTGTGTGTCTCAGTGGGTAGAGTGTGGTTCTGTGTGGCTCAGTAGGTAGAGCGTGGTTCTGTGTGGCTCAGTAGGTAGAGTGTGGTTCTGTGTGGCTCAGTAGGTAGAGCGTGGTTCTGTTATAGTGGTTATAGTGAAGTTGCAGTAATGTTACACAGTTGAGTTTTAACTCGACTGGTGTCATTTCAGACTCACTGGTCTGTCCTTAAAGGACCTGTATCCCTTCTCACACAACTCTGTGCTGAGTTCATATTGGAGAGGAGACAGCCCCCTCTACTGGCGAGAACTGGAATGCAACTTTACTGCACCTTCAGTATTTGTGTCATTGTATGCTTTTCTTTATGTGGACATAAATTGTTAAAATGTGAGTGTGTGTGTGAGTGTGAGTGTGTGTGTGTGTGAGTGTGTGTGTGTGAGTGTGTGTGTGATCAGAGTGGAGCGAAATCTCTCACTCGGTGCTACCCCCCCCACCCTGTCCCAGCCGGGGGCCACCCTCCACTTTCAGTTGATTCTGAATGGAAATCGTGGAAAAACCACATGTTATATTTTCAGACCTCTTACAGCCACTCTTCAGCTCTCTCTCTCTCTCTCTCTCTCTCTCTCTCTCTCTCTCTCTCTCTCTCTCTCTCTCTCTCTCTCTCTCTGTCTCACTCTCTCTCCTTCTCTCTCTCTCACTCTCTCTGTCTCACACACTGCCTAGGTTGTTTTGCAGCTAGTTCACTCACACTCAAAGGCAGGCAGTGTGGTGTAATGGTTAGGGAACTGGGCTTGTAATGTTCAATCCCCAGGTGGGACACTGCCGTTGTACCCTTGAGCAAGGTACTTAACCTGAATTGCTTCAGTAAATATCCAGCTGTATAAATGGATTGTAAAGAAATGTAAAACTGTAAGTCGCTCTGGATAGGAGCGTCTGCTAAATGCCTGTAATGTAATGTAATGTAATGTAATGTCTCTCTCTCTCTCTCTTTCTCTCACTCTCTGTCTCACTCTCTCTGTCTCTCCCCTTCTCTTTCTCTCACTCTCTCTCACTCTCTCTCTCTGTCTCACTCTGTCTGTCTCTCTCTCTCTTTCCTTCTCTCCCTCTCTCTCTCCTTCTCTCCCTCTCAGTAATCAAATCTCAGGAAATTAATGTTTAATATTCTTCATGGAAACATCATCACAGCTTCTGTATATCAGACCTGCTTTTACACAGCAGATAAACTGAGTGGGTTCATATTCAAACATAATAATAGAGGAGGAATTCTCCCCCGAGTGTAACATGTAGAACACAGGTTTTCACGTTTAAACATTCCGCGTTTTTACAGGAAGTATTTAAAAGCTTTTGCTCGATGTTGTTTGGTAAATGTGTGTTTGTGATATGGTGGAGTAATCTGTTTCCATGGTGAACACCCCTCAGCAGGATTAGATCTAACGGGTAAATATCACTGTCATCTGTTCACTTATTATTCATATACTCAGGATATCATCTTGTTTTTCCACACACACATGCACACAGACACACACAAACGCAGACACACACACAGACACACACACATGTGCGCACACACAGACACATGTACACGCACACACACACTCCACACACACTCCACACTGCACACACACACACACACACACACACTCCACACTGCACACACATACACACATACACACACACACACACACACACACACGTGCACACACATTTGCACACACAGACACATGTGCACACACGCACACACACGTGCACACACACACACACACACACACACTCACACACACACACAATTTAAATGAGATTTGATTGATATTGAAAGTAATTCTACGTTACTCAATGTCTCAGTCCACAGTGAATCAAATCCTCATCAGATTTCTACAAATGATTTCTGCATGATCTGTGAAGGTTTTTGTGTCACTGAGCATAGTTCTGAAAAGAAATCTTTGAAAAAAATATTTTCTTTACAAAAATAATTGTATCCTTTTCCCACCTGTTTCAAAACAGAGTTCTTACTGGGTTTTAAAACCAATAGATGCTCAGGAATGGCATTAAAATAAACGACAAGTTTTCTCATCCGCAATAGAAACATAGTTTCCTTTTGGCTCCAGTTGAAAGTTTAGCACTTTGTCTTCCCGTAAGCACTCCTGAAACCGGATGATCTCTTCAGAAAGGGTTTTATTCGGGTCTCCCAGATGGAGCGGTCCATAAAGCTGCTAAAAGTAAAAGTCTCCTAAAAGTAGAGTATGTTTTTGATCACAACACAGACACTGTTTGAAAAAATATCTGCCACACAGCGATGATTTGCCATAACAGAATTAATATTTATAACAAGATGAATATTTTGGGGGGCATTGTAAAAGAAGGTCTCCTCAAGCCCCCAACTTTCCCTTTTATCCCAAATAAGCACGCACCCCATGATCACACATTCACACATCCACACAAACCATGTTAGCATTGAGCTGCACTCATGTGCGCTCGAAAACTGTCTCAGGGTGCCAACAGTGTACGATATACCGGTGTCCACCTCTCGTTCTGTAACACACTTTTATACTGCTCACTTTTGTTGCCATTTTTATTAAAATGTTGGTTTCTTAGCATTTTTGTTGTTGTTGGTAAGAATGATACACAGTTCCACCAGCAGTACAGGTGGTAGTGTCTGAACTGATCGTCACCTGTACACCTGAGAGACTCCAGCAGTACAGGTGGTACTATCTGAACTGATCGTCACCTGTACACTTGAGAGACTCCAGCAGTACAGGTGGTACTATCTGAACTGATCATCACCTGTACACCTGAGAGACTCCAGCAGTACAGGTGGTACTATCTGAACTGATCGTCACCTGTACACCTGAGAGACTCCAGCAGTACAGGTGGTACTGTCTGAACTAATCGGCTCCTGTACACCTGAGAGACTCCAGCAGTACAGGTGGTACTGTCTGAACTGATCGGCTCCTGTACACCTGAGAGACTCCAGCAGTACAGGTGGTACTGTCTGAACTGATCGGCTCCTGTACACCTGAGAGACTCCAGCAGTACAGGTGGTACTGTCTGAACTGATCGGCTCCTGTACACCTGAGAGACTCCAGCAGTACAGGTGGTACTGTCTGAACTGATCGGCACCTGTACACCTGAGAGACTCGATGTGCACAGTGTTGATGATGACTCCCAAGGGCTCTTTAACACATTGTTTTGTTGTTTTTATTTGAGTAGCTAATGGTCGCTGGGAAGGTATTGATACAGGGCCTTCATGGGGTTCTTGCAGACCAAACCTTTGACAGCGCCCGTGCGTTCTCTACGGATGTTGTGTTATGAAGCTGCAGAGCTGCTGGGACTGGATGCTCACCCTCACCAACAACACTTTCCTTTTCTTCCTTGTTTTGTTTACTTCTGTTTTTCCAACAGTTGCTTTGTTCACAGTGGTGGGGGGGGTGATTGGGATCTTTGGGGAAACTTGCCTTTAAAAAAAATAAATAAATAATAATAAACAAATTGTGAAACTTTATAATTTAGCAAGCTGTGACTTAGCAGAACACATGACATGAGATCACATAAGTTTACATATACAGGAGTCCACTTTTTTTGTCTTAAAATAGATTTTGTTGGGCCTCCCGCGTGGTCTAGTGGTTTCAACGTCCAACGCTGGCCACGGCAACCAGGGTTCGATTCCCCGTCGCGCCAGAGTCGGCTCTGGTCGGGAGTGCCACCGGGGCAGCAATTGGCTGTCCGCCCCATGGAGGGGGAAGGGAAGCTGACACGCACAGTTCGCTGCGCACAGGAGTGGTTCTGGGGTGCCGGAATCACAGTCAATAGCTCGGCGAGTGCTGTCTCGGAGGAGGCAGCGCGTTGCCATTGTCACTGCCAGTCACAGGGCTACAGCAGCGAACTACGAGGGAGGGGATTGACCTGAGCACAGCGGGAGTAATTGGCTACCAAATTGGGAGAAAAACTGGGTAAAATCGGAAAAATAAATGGATAAAAATTGTTAAAAAAAAATGTATTTAGTTTTTTGCAATGTACTCCAAATGCATATCGCCTGGGTTCACAGGTGTTTTTTAAAATAATATATTAACTATATATTCATTACAGCGCATTTCATAGCTTGTCCAGGAACATGAGAGCACCTCCCGTTTTGTGCCTTAGAGCCCCCAGGGGCCACAGTCACACCAGAGTGGAAGGAGCGTATGCAGGGGCCAGTGGCCCCCATCTCAAAGTCACAACACACTTTTCCTCACACGTATCTACCTGTACAATCCGCCATACCTCTCATCCCTGCTCAAGGACTGTATCGGCACGCCGCATCAGGGCTTTTTACACAGACTCCATGCCATTACTGTATTACTGGAACTTGGTGAGTCATTTCTTTATTGCACTGGTCCTTAAGCTTGTCGTCTAAATAATTTTTTCTTTCTTTTTCCTCCCTGTTTTCTTGGATGAAACTGTGTTTTGTGTTAATTTACTCAATCTGAGATGAGCTCTTATCTAGCATATTCTGTGATTGAGTTTCTACCTTTTTCATCTTCTAACTCACGATCCTGATGACTTTAATGACTTCCTGTGCCCACAGTAAATAGAGTATTGTGCAAAAAACTATTTTTTGTTCATTTGAATTGCAAGTGATATAACATGAAAATACAGACTCTTTTTGTCTAGACACCATTTCTGTGGTGAGAACATATCCTGTTTGTTTAACTGCGGTTATTGGCGTTGAATCAGCAGATTCAGCAGTGTAATTATGCAGCATTTTAAAGACACGGTTACAATGTTAAAGGAAGTGTTTTAGAACCCTTAAATTGGTGGTGTGTGGAAGTGTGGTGTGAATGTTTGTGATCTGAAAAGCAATTCACAGAGTATAATATATATATATATATTATAGTATGATATAGTTTATAGAGTTGAGAAGAATCATAGTTTTGAAACTAGAGAGGTGTATACTCAGGGGACGCATTCGCGTCCTCAAACGTTAATCACGTACCAAGCAAGACGACAAACTTTTTAAACATACACGTTTGATCAGTCCATCACTGGTAAGTTAATTAACTAGTTAGTTAACGTTGCGTATGTTTCAAAAGTTTGTCGTCTTGCTTGGGGGTATTCAAATCCTGATTTCACTAATTAGTTTACCTCCTTGGTCCAGGAAGTGAGCTGATTAGTGAAATCAGGTGATGTAGTGCGTGGTTGGAGCAAATACCTGCAGACACTGCGGCCCTGGAGGCCTGGGTTTGACTCTGCGGCCCTGGAGGCCTGGGTTTGAGTTCCCCTGCTGGAGGTGTTTGTGCTCAAAATGTAGTTCTGTGCTGAAGTGCAAGTGTAACACCTGCTGTGTCCCACACCTCTCATTGTGATCATTATTAATTAAGGATCATTACTAATTAAGGATCATTACTAATTAATGATCAGTATTAATTAATGATCAGTATTAATTAATGATCAGTATTCATTGATGGCCGTTGCTCTTGGGTCCCTGTTCATCAAATGTATCCTCTAATTGTCCATTTTCATCTAATGAATTTCACCTGTTTATGAAATGTGCTATTTTAACGTCAGCTGTTTTTACAATTCTCCTAATGCTGTTCAGGTGGGTCTTCACTCTGGCTGTGTGTCATTGGTTGAGACTGATTGGCAATAATTGATAATTCACCACATCCTGCCATCAATTAATCAATTAATCAATGAACCAAAAGCGCATAAATAATGTCTGCGTAGAGCTGTGGGGTTCCGCCCTGATGAGGGCATTCTGGGCCTGTAGGCGTGGAGCGGCTGCAGTCTTTTAAGATGTCTCCTAACCGATGCGCCCGAGTTACGAAGGCTTTTTAACTAAACCTCCAAGCAGATGTGCCTTGGACATTTCTGGATGTGCCCTGCTATCCATTACATTTGACATTTTAGGCATTTAGCAGACGCTCTTATCCAGAGTGACTTGCACAGTTTACTTTTCTTTACATACAATCCATTTATGCAGCTGGATATTTTACTGAAGCAATTCAGGTTAAGTACCTTTAGCTCAAGGGTACAACGCTAGTGCCCCCACCTGGGAATTGAACCAGCACCTCTGAGTTATAAACCCAGTTCCCCCTAACCATTACACTACACTGCCACCCTACCCAAAGAGCGCTGTACTTTATAGACTTTAGAGCTTTTTCAGTAAAGAGATTTATTTTCTTTTTTTAAGTCTGTTGCATTGAACTCTTCTCTTGCTTCAATGCAAAATCACATGCTCTGTTTTTTTACAATAGTTTTTGATTTGCATCCTGTTAAGACAATGTTCTAGTGTGTGGATGAGCCCCACGGTCTGCATCCTGTTAAGACACTGTTCTATTGTGTGGATGAGCCCCACGGTCTGCATCCTGTTAAGACACTGTTCTAGTGTGTGGATGAGCCCCACGGCCTGCAGATTTTTTTCCAGTTTTTCTCCTAATTTGGTAGCCAATTACACCCTCTATGTAATTAGATTTACCCTCCCCCACACGAGTCCGCCGCTCGTCTCTACAAGGCAAGCTAATTCTCCGAGGGATGCAAACTCCGTTCCTTCGAGACAGAATTCGGCCCCACTCACGTTATGGAGACTCCCTTATGTGCTTCACAGCGGACCCGAGCCGGCTCACCCTCCCCCCCTCACCCTGGGGCGGACAGCCAAACACCGCTCCCGATCGGGGCTGACGACCAGGGCCAGTCTGGTAGAGACGGGTTTAGAACCGTGACTAGGTTTTAAACTCACTCCCGTTTTAATCAACATCAACATCAACCCCAACAATTCAATGAATTTGGCTGCGAAACCAAACCCTGAATTGTCTAAACACTCCCACTGTAAACCACTGGGGGTCAGTATTGTCCTAGCAATATTGGTTTTGACCTTAGAGAAGGGACAGGGGACACCCTGCAAATTGGAAAAAGATATATTTTTTGATAATTTTCTTCATTATTTTTTCACATTAAATAAATTATATGCTTTTATATCAATTACATACTTTCAGATACAAAAAAATACCTTGTGTCTGGTTGACACATCCTTGCTAATACTTGGTGATCCTCATAATGATTTAATATTTATATTGTGCTAAATATCTAAACACAGATATTTGCTGTAATGGCATCACGATTTAGACCTGCTCCCATCTGTGTTGCAGCCTGTAGTGGACGTTGAATGCATGTGTCAAAGGTCAAAGGTCAGCCGTGTTATTGAGCTGGACCTGAGCCGCAGAGCGGTGTGGTGGGTCGTGGGATTCTGGTTTTAGAGCCCCTGGTTTAGAGAGAATATCCCTGCAGAAACCCACAGCAACAACAATGTTTACTGGGATTAAAAAAAGCTTGATTTTAATTGAGTTACCCAAACGGCTCCTTCAATCAAGTAGTGAGACGATATAATTCAACGGCATAACACATCTGAGCAGAACCTGAGTGTAACGGAACATCACGTTACACATTAGGCCATTACGCTCTCGGGGAAATTATGCACTTCCCTCCTGGGAATTCAAAGTTATGCAAGTTTCCATTGAAATGAAAAAAGTTTAGCTGAACTACATTTGACATTTTTACATTTTAAGCATTTAGCAGACGCTCTTATCCAGAGCGACTTGCAATATGTGCATTAATACAGCATGGTCATGTTGATGTGAAGAGAGAAACGAGTGATGAATGACAACAGTGGTAACCAAGAAATATAAAAGATTTATTTCAGCTTCAAATTAGCATACAGATTAACAAGGGCCAGAAAATACAAAAGCCTAATGCAGACACACCTACAGTACAGCCACTTACAGCTGCTCAATACAGCTTTACACAATAATCAATGCATTTACAAATATGTGTTCAAACAAAAGCCTTGAATGTCATTTTGACTATTTCATCAGCTTCATATTTATAGAAATTTCCCACCCATGGTCTCATGTCTTCTCTGACAGAAAGATGGAGGGAGATTTAACACAGGAAACAGAGCCATATAGAGACACAAGTAGAGTGTGATACAAGTGATCTGAGGCTTTAGTTCACAGTCTCTGGGGCGGCAAAAGAGCTTTTAGTCGCTTATTTCATTTTACAAATGTATTTCTTGAGATCATTATTTTCTTAGCAGGTGCCTCCATACAATATATTCTAAAACATAGCAGTTGCATCATTACTGTAGTGAACCATTTACAGTATCCAGCTGAAGGAAATAGAGGCATCTATAAGCCCCTGATTATTGCTCTAATTTATATTTGCTCATCGATTATTTGATGATTTTGTGGATTTGCTGTGAGTAAAATATATGACAGTTTATATAGTTTAAATACTTTCAGCAAGCGGATGGATACATGCTTTACAGCATGAAGTTATGACACGGCATTAACCTACTGTCACTTCTGCAGAGAATAAGAGCATTAATATTCTAATGATTACAGCTATTCTTTTAAATGCATTTTAAATCATTCATCATTAAAAGATGATTTCAGAGAGGAAGTGCATCAGTCTCACAGACACTCCACCAATGCGCATGGCAGGGTGCATCAGCCCATCCATGAGCCAGCTCAACACCCCACCGCCGCCTCCTCCCAGTAGCTGCACAGTCTGCAGACCCGCCATCATCATCTGGCTCTCCCGTCAACCAGAATCTGTAAGAGAAGCAGAGAGACTGAATGAGACACAGATGTGCTACTTCTCTATTGTTGCATACAGGGATACTCTTTCACACTCTCTGTCTATTGCTGTCTCTGTGACTGCACTGTATGACTCTGCAGACTGTGAATAAGGATGCACAGGGTTTAGTCTGTGGAGACTCCTCTCTATGGGAGATAATACTGGACATTCCAGCATTCAAATCCAACATTCAAATTCAAACACACACAATGTTGTAAAGAAATATTTTAAAATATAATGCATTGATATATAAATTTTTTTTATTTATTATGTTAACCGTGTAGCTGAAAATGTCCATAAATATTGTGTGACTCTGGGATGTGAGGTGGAGGTTAATTATGTTTCATACAGAGTTGATCTTTTGTCTGTATATTGATCCCCTGTAATGTGTCTGTAAGATTTCTTACGCTTTATTTTTCTGCAGAGGGGTTCCATCCACCCAGAGCCAGGTCCCCTCTGTTTCTGAGTCACTCAGTCCAATCCAGTAAGGATAACTGTGTCTTGTGTGGTTGTAGATGAAGTCCTGAACAAAGAGAGAATGACTCACCACTCACTGTGCTGACAGAGACACTGAGGCTGTGTTCGCCAATTTGTTCAACACACTATATAGTGCACTATTTAGGGAATAGGGAACGGTTTTGAACACAGCCTGAGACAACAACATCAAACACACATCATATTTTAAGAGCCGGCAAGTTATCGGAAACATAAGTATATGTTTTATATATTAAAAAATGTATATAATAATAATAATAATATATTATATTGTTATATTATTATTATTATATACATTTTTAAATATATATATATAAAAATTGTTATATATATATATATATATAACATATATATAATGTTATATATATATAACAAATATATATACAAAGCCTACTTATCAATCTATATTGTTAATGTTCTACCCACCACCCGCTCAATTATTCATCCATTCATTCAGTGTCTTACCTGTTCCTCTTTACTCTCTATAATCACCAGGTCAGCTCCCTGTTTAAGGCAGTCACTGCGACTGTCATTCCAGTTCTTATACTCAGTAGAGAAGTAGTAACACTTGGAGTTTCTCTGGTCCCAGCCCTCTGGACAGGGTCTACACACTCTCTCTGTACAGAAACAACAGGCAACAGTTTTCTATCAATGACCTATAAACACCAAACAGTATACTTTCAACTAAGAGGTAAGAAAAATAAGTAAAAGTGTTCTTTGACAGACAGAGTAGCACCACTCACTCTGTGATCTGAGGGGACAGTACTGATCCAGAACGGGGAATTTCACTACCACAGCATCAAAGTCTCTCTGTAGCTGGTCTTTCTGTGTATTCAGGCTGTCATAGTCTCTCTGGAGCTGGCCTTTCTGTGTATTCAGGCTGTTGTTGTCTCTCTGTAGCTGGTCTTTCTGTGTATTCAGGCTGTTGTTGTCTCTCTGGAGCTGGTCTTTGTCCAGGGTGCTGTTATTGGCTCTTATTGGTTCCTCCACACATCCCATGGAACAGTTCTGAGATGCACTCGTATCTAATTCACAAAGGGGAAAAGGCACTGTAAATACAAAAACAGATCAACAATCTCCATTTCTTAGAGAATAAAATGATCAATTAATTTCATACTTCACCACTGTATGAAAAAGCCACCATGTATCAATTGTATAATACATACAATTTAGTAAATCGATGGAAAAATAATCTTAAAACCATATCACGGTGACCACAAACATCATCTGCTAAAAGTTTGCTTTTTCCTAAGGCATAGAATTTTGTTTTAGAGGACCAAGTTCCAATGCCAGTCTCCGATTGGAACCGGGTGTTGTGGTCAGATGAGACCAAAAGTTAGCTTTTTGGCCATGCACACCAGCAATGTTTTTTTTGCGTCAGAAGGACACTTATGTCGCCTCCCGCGTGGTCTAGTGGTTTCAACGTCCGACGCTGGCCACGGCGACCGGGGTTCCATTCCCCAATCCGCGCCAGAGTCGGCTCTGGCCGGGAGTGCCACTAGGGGGGCAATTGGCTGTCCGCCCCAGGGAGGGGGGGGAAGCCGACACAGTTTGCTGCGCACAGAAGTGGTTCTGGGGTGCCGGAGTTACAGTCAACAGAATGACAAGTGCCGTCTCGGAGGAGACGATGCTTCGCCTTTGTCACTGCCGGTCACAGGGCTACGGCAGCGAACTACGAGGGAGGGGATTGACCTAAGGAGTAATTGGCTACCAAATTGGGAGAAAAACGGGAGAAAATTTGAAACAAATTTTACAATTGGGACACTTATTTTGAACAGCCCTGTCCCTATGGTGGATCTTTGATGTTTTGGGTTTTTTGCATCTTGGTTTTTGTTAAGGTCAATAGAATCATGAAATCCAGCAGTACATAGCCTTTGTCACTGCCGGTCTCAGGGCTACGGCAGCGAGCTCACAATACGAGGGGGAGGGGATTGACATGAAAAGAGAGAGGGTGTAATTGGCTACTAAATTGGGAAAAAATGGGATAAAATCAGAAACAACACACACACACACACACACACACACACACACACATAGTGACAGTGTATCACACTCACAGTTAACACACACACACACACTGACAGTGTTCCATACTCACAGAGGACTATGGCGGGAGTCAATAAGAGAGCACACAGCACCACACACCCTCCAGCCAGTCTGTAGGGATGTGAGCTTTGTCCACTTGTCTCTGTGGTCACAAACATTAGCAGGGATAAAACAGTTAGACTCTGTCATTATTACAGCCTGAACATACATGAGTGACACCCCTGTCAACATTACCCTGTTTATACACACTGCAGAGAGGGTTTCCATCTGGCTTTCAGATATCTGACCCAAGAAAATCCACTTTAACACACAAACTCTATCTCACTCTTAAACAACAGTAACAAGAGCTCTATAATACACTCTACAGGTGTCCTTACCTGTGTGCTGAGCTCCTGGGCTGTTGTGTGAGGTCTGGCCCACTGTGCTGTACACATCCTGGTCTAGAGAAACAAGCCCAATGTATATACCCTCTGATGGGTTTGAGACTGTAGGTGTATCCATGGTTTGGACTGTCAAAATGAAGGTTCTCTCTGTTGAGCATTTGTCACTGCTGCGTGCCTGTTCTGTGGGTGTTACTGCAGCCTGCACTATTTTATATGAAGCAGGATGCGGTCCTGAGGGGAGAGGAAGTGTGTCAGGCCATACGTAGCTGTGGGTGTTGTTTATCAATGTGTGATATTGTGCCTTTATACCTGTGAACTGTGACAGCTGTAGATGAGTGAGGAGGAAGAATTGTGATCAGGGTCAGGGTACTGAGGTGCAGGAGGGAAGCTGGGGATCAGAGGAGAGAGGTGAGGGGTGAAAATAAGCAGGACTCGACTGGAGAAGAAGGGGATTCACTCACACCAAAACAAAACTATTAGTAGATTCATCACATTACATTTTGAATATATGTAAGATGAAGGGTTCAGTAATCCATAAAATGTAATATTGTTCTCAGTGCTTGGTGTTAATCCACTCATTTCCCCAGTGTAATGCCCTCACATGCCTACTGTCTCTGTAGAACACTCATATAATTTTCAAGGTGAGAATTTGGTTATTTGTCGTCCTTCTGTGTTGTGTTGTGAGTTATTTGTTTTGAGGTTTTGTTTTAAAAATGAAAATTTGTATTGCCTGCTTTAGTAGAACTGATTCTGTCTCATTCTGTCCAATAAACGTTCATATCTCACTCTTTTCATAATGCAGAGTTATAGTGAAGTTGCACAAATGTTACTCTCTCTCTCCGTCTCGCCCTCTCTGTCTCTCTCCCTCTGTCTCTGTCTCTCTCTCTGTCTGTCTCTGTCTCTCTCTGTCTGTCTCTCTCTCTTTCTCTCTCCCCCCTATCTCTCTCTGTCTCTCTCTCTCTCTCCCTCTCCCCCGCTCACTCTCTCTCGGTCTCTCGCCCTCTCTGTCTCTCTCTCTCTCTCTCTCTGTTCACGTGCTAATTATCCCCTCCCTTGCTGCCATAGTCCGGCCAGTAGCGAGCGCTGCACTGCCTCCTTCGAGCCAGTGCCCGCCTAGGCCGAAGCCTGTCACCGACGCACAGGACCACTCATATACGCAGCAAGTCTTTCCTTCGGCTTTTATCCCTCCCCCCTCCCTGGGGCGGACAGCCAACTGCCGCCCCCTAGTGGCACTCCCAGCCAGAGCCGAAACTGGCACGACCGGTGGAATTGAACCCCGATCGCCGTGGCCAGCGTCGAACGCTCTTACCGCTAGACCTTCCCCTGCCTGATACACAGTCCCTTCTGATTCACAGTATAATTTATTTCCCTTTTCATTCACAAACTGTGAGTGGAGGAATTGCTCTCCACTGTGGTCCTCTGGAGGAACGGCGATGAGTGAACACAAGATCTTGTGTCGCTCACTAAATTAAGCCCCTGCTCACATCAAACCAGATCAAACAGCCACTCGCTGGTGTTGAAAAGCTGGCTCCACTCGACTCCAGTCACTGCTCATACCACAGAGTGACACTGCCAGAATGTTGGGAAATTATTTGTGTTGTGGTGCCAGGACGTTTTACACACTTTTTCCCTGACACCTTTTCGAATCACCTTGGGACAGGTCCGTAAACAAATAGTTGTTTCTGGTTTAAGTGTGTTTCAGTTCAGAGACAGGTTGATCTGAGTGAACTCATCACAATTGGAGATGTTCCCCACTGGAAAGCCAGCACTTATCCCGTCAGTGTGGGTCTGAGCTGAGACGGGCTGATTTATCATACAGGAGCACATTCACAGTGTGGGGAGATTAATGGGCCCCATGTGTCATGTCAAAGAAGCAAACAAGGCATTTGTGGATATTCCCTTTTCTACACACAGTGTGCGGGTTCCACCTTCATTTATTTATAGTGGCTATTGCAGCTTTTGAACCTACGCACCTGTGGTTACAATTATCCGGTTGGCGCGGCTTCACCTCTCTACAACAAAGAAGCAAACATGCTACTCTCTCTATCTTATATATAATATGTTCCATTTAGCAGACACTTTTATCCAAAGTGACTTACAGTGGTGAATGCATACATACAAGTGGCCCCAGCGGGAATTTAACCCACAACCTAAGCGTTGCCAATGCTGTGCTTGCTCTCTCTCTCTCTCTCTCTCTCTCTCTCTCTCACACACACACACACACAGACACACAGACACACACACACACACACAGACGTGCACACACACACACACACACACACACACACACACACACACGTGCACACACACACAGACGTGCACACACACACACACATATGCAAGGGGAGTTTTATTAACACTGGCAGTGTGCAATCACTAATAGACAGAGGGACTCGACCTGCACCTTCAAGGGGGCAGAACTGAACTGGGATCAGTGAACTGCTCCATTTCACAGATATCTGTTTACGATTAACGGAGAAAATGCTGGGGGACATATGCTGTGAGTTTAGAATAATCCGCCATGCTCACGTTCCTGAGCAAAAAGAAAAGAGGAATCATGACGTCGTCACCAGAGATTTAGTTTAAAGAAGAGGCGGGTCTGATGCTGTGAAAAAGCACAAGAGCGATTCCTGTTCATCTCAACCTCTGCTGACAGGCCCCTGAGTCACAGCTCAACGCAGGAAGTTGGCGCTACGCCCCTGCACACACACACACACACACACACATACAAACGCACACTCACATCACACACACTACGCACACGCACGCACACACACACACACTACGCACATGCACGCATGCACACACACACACACACACTCACACATACTGCACTGATTTCTTGCACGAACTATGATTGTTCCTACCATGTACTTATGCACATCTTGTAAGTCGCTCTGGATAGGAGCGTCTGCTAAATGCTTAAAATGTAAATGTAAAATGTACACACCCATGCTCACACACACACACACACACACACTCACATCACTCACATACACTCACACACACTCACACTCACACGTACACACATTTAAACAATTTATGTCCACATAAAGAAAAGCATACAAGGACACAAATACTGAAGGTGCAGTAAAGTTACATTCACAAAATCCTAGCATAGATCTTCAAGATACAAAAACACATAACTAATTTCTCATGGGTATAAGTAGCAACGTCTCCGCCATATTTGGGGGCTGCCAATGATAGCAGAGACAGCACAATACTTTGCAAGCCTTTTAGCCCCCTTTTTGGGCTTCCAAGTTCTTGAAACCCTCTAACAACCAACCTGTGAGTATGTCCTAGGTTGCCAAATATGAAAACAGATAGTCTGCACCTATAGCCTAGCTCTGAGATGGTAATTAGGAGTGGTTGGTATTTAATGACCTTGGTCATAAAGGCTTCCTCTAGGCTAGGGTCAAAGGTGCAGGCTATCTCTAATACAAACACTTCTCTGGACTCTTCATTAACCACAACAATATCTGGTGTATTGGCAGACAACTGTGTAAAAATGTGTAGGTTACTATCGCAGAGATGGAACATGGAAGGATTGACACGGGAATGTTTGTACATTCTCACTGAAGAAGAGAAATGGGTTAATCTGTCCTTCACTATAAGGTCCACTATTCTGTCGTGACGTGCTGTGTACATTCATTTGTAAGCATAACAGCCGTTCAAGATGTGTGACATTGTTTCAGTGACCTGTTCTGTGGTGTGGTGTAAGCAATGGGGAGCCTGAGTAGTAGGAAACCAGATAGAGAGATTGAGTCTGGTAGCCTGGCTTTTACTGTAAATGTGACAATGTCCTCATTGAGCGCAGTGTTCTTAAAGAATGAATGAGAAACAGAATGATCGGCAGAGGGAAGACATGCAAGTTTTCCCTGAAGTTTTAGTCCAGTCCAGTGTTGTTGTCGATGTTGGTGTAGATCCATAAGAATTTGCCTGGCACCTGCAGATGTTAGCAGGTGACTGTCCAGCATATGTGGCTGTTGCCTTGACCTGGATGAGGGGGTCAGTTATAATGTCGTCTGAGACCCTCACGGCCCCAGAGTCAGACCGCGCCCACTCCAGGGACACTCCAGTTCGGACACAGAGGTCGTTCAGATCCGTCCAATCTGACTAAACCCCAAAACCAGCGGAATGGGTGTCAAGTTTCCCGCTGGGTTTCCTTCTGAATCCGGAAGTGGGGCTCTGATTCCCTGGCCAGTGGGACCTTACGTCTCCTTAGGTCCAGGAACAGGGAGGATCGAGCCAGCTCCGTAACATCCTTGTCATCGTTATTCAGCATTTTCAGAAGGTGGGAAATCCGCATGCTGATATAAATCCACTCCACGTTTGGTCCCCCCAGCCCTCCCTCCCACTGGGGATGAAAAATAATATCACGGGTACTGTGTGAATTGAGTCCAAACCACTAGGGTCACTGTTTTGTCATTCATTTCACTCAGCACTTTCTGTTGGATGTGGACATTGGAGAACAGTTTCGACAGGGCCACCTGTCTGACAGCTTCCAACTTCATAGTCAGAGGCAGTGGACATCTGTTAATCAAGTCCAGCCTAGATGTAAACTCAGACAAGATGATGTTAACTTGCTCCTTCCATTCTCCTGCGATGTTAATTTCATGTCCAAGATAGGTGTATGTCTCATGGAGAGAGTATACACGTATGGGTTCTGTTGCTATTGTAAACACAGGGCATGTGTCGATTTTTGAGCGATACCACCGATTTCCTCCACTCCTCCTCTCATACAGAACAGCACATTTTGTGTTCTTGACCTCCAGGCCGGACCATTCCAAAAAAGAATCTGTCCCGGTGAGCATGTTCTTAATTGTACTCTCTTCCCTAGAGGCTAGCAGGATATCATCCGCATAGCCCTGTACTGGGTTGGGGGAGATCACACCGTGGGGGGCACACTGACACATCCACTTTATCCAATGCTATGGCAATTATAAAATTAACTGCGCTCCATGGACAGCCAGTTTTAATGCCTATCTGAAGAGGTGTTGGGTGACAAGGCAGAAAAACAGGAAGCTGCAGAAAGCCACTATGTGTGATGCGTTTGGACAGAGCCAGTCGACCACACAAACGCACACATGTGCGAGGAGTCAACTCCAATCTCCCATCCAACCACAAATTTAAGATGAACTTGTGATTGGCGTGGTGCCACAGTTCTGTGGAATTTTACACAAACATATGCGAGCAGTTACCTGGTGTCACACACTGAGAACATTGAGATGTTTGGGGTGGGGTGCTTTTAACATTTACAGTTTTTTTCGATTGCTTAAGCACGATTTTGAAAACGGCCCGGTTTTTCAAAACACTACACACAATTAGCACAACCACACACCCAATTAGCAGAACGCCTCAGATCCTTTGCAAAATGAAACACTCTTGTAAAAACTATACACTAATTTATAAAAACCATATTTTGTTACCATATGAAACACACACGTTTCATATGACTTAATTCTGTTTGAACCAGTTACACACTGCTGTTGCTAACCTAAAACACTTTTAGCAATTATACTTCTCAGTGTAGATAGAGTAATAGAGTATTGTAAGTGAAGTACACAGAGAAAGTGCAAATATACAATAAATTCACCAAACACTACACAAGACCAATGCTGCAGACTGATGAAAATATAATTGATTTCTCTCCATATACCCAAATCAGTCAACATGTCAACATGGAGAATCACAACAAAACATGTCCCAGTTTTCATGCTACTACAGTAGTGTGCATAACACTGTAAGCTCAGCAAATACCAGGCAAACATAAAATACTGTATCCAGTACAGGTTACAATTACAGTAAAAAAAAATTAAATTAAAAATAAACTGAAAACAACTGAAAATACATTACAGAAAATACTAGACATTATCTCTTCACCTAGCTGGATCTGGCCAGATAATTTCATCAACATCACAGGCGATATCCTCATTGGCAAGACAACATGGGAAAAACCGTCTTGAATGTCGAATCCATCCTTGCACGATTGGGTTTAGAAACGGAGAGTATGGTGGAAGGTATAATACTGTAAACTGTGGATGGTGTTGAAACCAGTTCTGCACCAGAGCAGAGCGGTGGAATGACACATTGTCCCAGATGACAATGTATTGCATCTGGTGCATTTGGTTTACTGCTGTGATGATGTTGTGCAATCGGTCCAAAAATTTGAGAATGTGAGGTGTGTTGTAAGGGCCCATATTGGCATGACGGAGGAGGACCCCATTCTGTGTAATGGCAGCGCAAAGGGTGATGTTACCCCACGTTGCCCTGGGACATTGATTATAGCCCTGTGGCCAATGATATTTCTGCCTCTCCTTCTTGCTTTTGTGAGGTTGAACCCTGCCTCATCTACGTATATGAATTCATGCGGGATTTCCTCAGCATCCATCTGTAAAACTCTCTGAAATACAGTGAAAAACAAGATTGTGTAGTTCAGCATAGATCTAGTATACAGTAGATTTACATGTAAAAAGGTTACATGTGCAGTATGCAACATCACAGTGCTAAAGTGAACAATACATACTTCCACATACTCATGCCGCAACTGTTTGACCCTCTCTGAATTCCGCTCAAAAGGCACTCGATAAAGTTGTTTCATTTGAACCTGATGTCTTTTCAGGATGTGTGCCAGTGTTGACTGAGAGACCTGATGGACATTATTGAAAATGGCATGGTCGCCGATAATGTTGGCTTGAATTTCTCTGAACCTGATAGCATTATTAGCCAAAACCATGTTTATGATCTCTTTCTCTTGTTCTTGCATGAATATGGGCCCCCTTCCTCCTTGTCGTTCTTGACCCTCAATCCTATGTAGAAAAAAATACATGTAACCTGTAAAATGTCACAGGAAGGGGTATAAAAAGTGCTGATATGGTGCATACAATAAGCAGCTGATTACTGTTACTGTAGACAGATTTTTTTTAACCTGTTTTCTTGTCGAAATGTCCTAATGACAGATGCCACTGTATATCTGCTAAGATTTGGCTGATCTCTTAGTCCAGCCTCCCTCAGTGTCAATCCGTGGTTCACGACATGGTCAACTAGTGTTGCGCGAATTTCATTTGATAAATTTGATCCTCTTCTTCTTTGAGCACGTTCTCCTCCTGCTTCAGGTCTTCCTCTTCCAATACTTTTGATTTTAGTGTTTATGCAATCAAAAAAAACTGGCGTGAAATTAAATTCCCCTCAATGTTTGTGAGCATGAAGACAATTCATCCTCAATTGTGACACTCAAACCATTTCTTAATGTGTATTGAAGCTGCCAAACGAATTTCCCTCTTTTGGGATCAAAGGTCTTCTAATAGAATCTAATGAGGTCTCCTACAGCTCTTTTGAGGACAATTGAGGTAAAACCTTTTTTTAATACATTTTTTTGTAATTTGTTCCAGATTTCTTTCCATTTTTCTCGCAATTTAGTGCCCAATTACAACCTCAATTTATTTATATTTACCCACCCCACACGAGTCTACTGCTCCTCTCTACAAGGCAAGCTAATTCTCCGTGGGCAGCGACCTCCACTTCCTCCGACCCGAGCCGGCTCACCCTCTCCCCTCCCCCTGGGGCGGACAGCCAAACACCGCCCCCGATCGGGGCTGACGACCAGTGCCGGTCTGGTAGAGACGCGGGTTTCGAACCGCGACCCTGACAGGAAAGGTTAAACTTTTAATGTTACTTCAGACGTGAACATAATATCAGGGGAAATCCTTCCTCCTCCTAAATGTTATAAATATAAACATGAGTTCAGTCTAGATGAGTGACGTTCTGTAGTGCTACACATACACAACGTCTGTCTTTTGATTGCCTCACTGCTGCCGCTATGTGTCTCAGTGAGGCGTCCTTTAGTTTAAAGGAACCGCAGAAAGAATGGCCTGTTTCTGACTGTCGTTCAAACTTGCAAAGCATTTGTTCAAATCCTCCGTGTCCTCCTCTGCGTAATTGCGCGTTGAGGGGGCATCGTTTCTGTATTGCTTTGGTGCCCTGCACTGTCTTCAGAAATGTACCGGTTTCCCACAATTATGACAGTTATTGCTACGTTTATCATTTGTGCGGTTATGTCCATGACTATTCAAAGCATGGATCTTACATTCTGTATCCAATTCAACCCTTCTAGCTGCTGATAAGAGCTGATGAAAGGTAATGGTTTCATCTTGCTAGTCGGGTTTGCTAAGCTTGGTGGCGGATCTTATTTCTGGCAATAATGCTTGCATAAAAGTCCTTTTGAGAGGACCACTTACACTGGATGAAAAGTTATCACGCTTTATTTCCTTAATTCCTGAATGTCTTAAAAATGTTTCAGAAAATCTTTCAGAAAAAACATCAACTGCCTCACCAGTCTTTTGAATACACGCTGCAACTTTTCCCCAATTCGTAGATACGTTTATAGCTTTCTGTATAAATTCCTCAATTACCTCCCATCCCGTGGCAAGATTTTGACCATCACCCTCCAACGCAATAGTAACAGACGAATTAAGTTTGTTAACCTCTGTGGGGGTTATCACTGTGGCCATTAACTGTACACCATCATACGGATGCAGACAATACATTTTCAAACAATTGATTTTAGCCCAGGTGTCCATGCGTCCAAAACACGGATGTTTTAAGTCCTGCAACCACTTGTCAATGTGTTGGGGCTTGGTCTGTTTGTGACTGAACTGAATTTCACCTGCTACCCGTCTTTGTGTTAACGCTCTTAACTGTGGCGCTACCGATGCTATGTCATTATCAGACGTTTCGCTGTCACTATCACTGCTGCTCCATTCTTCATTACGAGCTAAGATGACAGACTTCCTGTCTTCATAACGAGGTGGAGCAGAAGACTGAACACCCCCCTCTCAGGAGCCAATGACTGTGCATTCTGCAAATGTTTAATCTGTTCTTTTAATGCAATTATTTATGTATAGTAGTGTAGTGTGTCTTTATTCAGTCTTCACACAATACAATAAATATAAACAGTCTGGACAATATAAACAAGGTAGTGACTGAAAAGGTATAGGCAGAAGCATAATGCTTATACAGTATATGCCTATACTACATACTTATCAATTTAAGCTACCCTCCAAAAAATAATAAAAGAAAAGAAAAAAATAAAGTAAAGAAAATCATTTCCACTTGTAACCCTCAAAAATAGCTTTATAAGCCATTCTTTTGAAAACCAAAAGCAAATTACACATTCTTAAATTTATATTAGCATCGTTCCATAATTTAACCAACAATAGAAATTAACTCTTTTTTAGCTTTTTGTACAGTAAACAACCAAATCATTTTGGACTCCTGTATTGAAAAAAACCTTTGTACACAGTCTGGATGTACCTTTGATTTATCTCTATACATTATTTGCATTATTTTATAATATACCAAATCATTAAATTTCATAGCATGGGATTTTATAAACAGTGGATTAGTGTGATCATTGAAACCAGCCTTATTAATAATACGTATGGCTCGTTTTTGTAGTACAACTATTTAATTTATAGTTGTTTTAAAAGTCGACCCCCACAATTCCACACAGTAAGATACATGAGGAAGTATAAGTGAGCAATAAATTATATACAAAGCCTTATAATTTAATATATCTCTAGACTTATACAGGATGGCTATTGACTTTGAAATCTTTCCTTTAATATATTCAATATGTTGTTTCCATGTTAATTTATGATCAATAACAACCCCTAGGAATTTTATCTCAGACACTCTTTCAATTTCAACATCACAGATTTTTTATTTAATATCCCCACCTATTTCTATTCGATTTCCAAAAACCATACATTTAGTTTTCTTAATATTAAGAGGCAATTTAATAACATCAAACCAAGTTTTGAGAATTTCCAACTCCCTTTAAATAGCAGACAAAAGTTCCTTTACATTTTTCCCAGAGCAAAACATATTTGTATCATCTGCAAAAAGAACACATTTTAACAGTTCCGTAACATTACAAATATCGTTAATATAAAGTAAAAAAAGTTTTGAACCAATCACCGATCCCTGGGGTACTCCACAGGTGACCTTCCTAAATCCTGACACAGTGTTGTTAATTTGCACACATTGCTGTCTATTTTCCAAGTAGCTTTTCAACCAAGAGTAAGCTACACCTCTTATTCCATACTTCCCCAATTTTCTCAGTAATGTGCTGTGATCTATAGTATCAAAACCAACAGAACAACTCATCATTTTCAACTGCCTTTGTTATTTCTTCTACCATCTCCATTACTGCATAGGTAGTGGTTCTATTTTCCCTAAATCCATACTGGTGTTCACTCAGTAATTTGTATTTATCAATTAAGAGATCCAATTGTTTCATAAATAATTTCTCTAGTATTTTTGAAAATTGAGGAAGAAGGGACACCGGTCTATAATTATCCATATAGTGCTTATCTCCATTTTTAAATATAGGTATTACCTTTGCTGATTTCATATTATTAGGAAAAACTCATTTTTGAAAAGACAGATTACATATATAGGTCAGAGGTCTTACAATAGAATCAATTACTTCTTTAACAATTACCATTTCAATGGAATGTATATCAGTTACATTACATTATTACATTACAGGCATTTGGCAGACGCTCTTATCCAGAGCGACGTACAACAAAGTGTTAACCGTAGTCAAGAACAGTTTAGCTGAAAGCCACCCTTGTGGGAAGTACAGTTCCTAGATGCTAGGAGCAACCACATAGTTAAACTAGGACCCTGTAGGTAAATCTGTAGCCACAATTCAAAGGTAGCAATAAAGCAATCAATGCAGAAAATAATGCCTAAGCCTAATACAATACATAAACAAGCAGACGTGTAATACTGAGCAACTATGTCCCTAAGTTAACAAAAAACTTAAACAAAAAACTTATAAAACAGTTGATGTTTTGTTTTTAAATTTTCTTACAATTTCTATTATATCTATTTAATTTACCCCACAAAGGAACATAGAACTGATATTACCATTAATCAGATTATCAAACATATATTTTTATCATCAGGTACAGCAATTTTACTGGTCAAATTAGTGCCAACACCAACATAAATAATGTTTTTTAAATTGTCCACTGTATCATCAAAGCTATTTCGAAAATAACTTGGAAATTCAGATTTATAACATCTATTCGAATAATAATGATTGATTACTTTCTTTTGAATGTTGTTTTTACTGTCCTCTAATATTTTATTATAGCATTCCTTCTTCTGTAGTCTCATAATGGAAGTAAATTTATTCTTATACAACTTATATTTTTCTTCACTTTCACTGGTTCTCAGTTGTAAATATTTCTTATAAAGTAAATTTTTTTTTTTGCACGCCCTTTGCATACTATCAGTCATCCATGGCTTTCCTTTGTATTTATCCTTCACCCAGCACTTTCTAATAGGACAATGTTTGTTGTATACCTCTATAAATGTGAACAAAAATGCATCATAGGCCTGAGTAGGATTGTCAACATACACCTCATCCCAATTGCAGTTTGTAAGGTCCATCTTTAAGGCCTCAATTCTTTCTGGAGTCCTTATTCTTACTCATTTACAAGAAGGCTCACTTACATCAACTGGACATTTAACCTTTAAATTATGCAAGATCATAAATATAGGAAGATGATCACTGATATCACTTAAAAACAAACCACTTTATGTTGGGCCATGAACATTAGTAAAAATGTTATCAATAAGTGTGGCACTCTCCTTAGTTATCCTACTAGGTTTGTTAATAAGGGTGTCTTTCTTAGCCCTCTTTGCTTTAACGTTTTTCAGTTCTTCGGCTAGATTTTTTACTTTCTCTCTCTCAATGTCAGGGAGGCGGTCGGTTTCAGCCTTGGCATTTATTTCATTCCGCCTCCGCATATGACTAACAATAAGCACAGCAAGGGGAAGTTTACGTTTATCCGGCACGCGTTGTAATTTACCATACGCTTTCTTCATATCATCCAAACTCCATACCTTATCTTCGTCAACTTGAAAACCATACTTATTTCAATGTACCTTTCCATGTCCTCCAACTTCAAATATGAATAGATAAAACCCTTCATTTCATTGATAAGAGAATCACTGTTAACATCAGGTATGGCCTTTCCGCCTTTCTCAGAAGTAGGAACCTGCCTCTTATCTCGTTTCCAAAACATGACTTCAGTTACAAGATTAAAACTTACTGACAACTCAAACTTCAACTTCTCAAATGATCAAAAACACGATATACCGGACACAAGACGTACAAAACAACACTTATACAGGCAGTCCCGGATTATGGACGAGATCCGTTCTTACGTCTGTCTTTAAGTCGAATTTGTATGTAAGTCGGAACAGGTACATACAGTTCTTATTAATCGTCACTTAGTTAAATGTTTGTCTTAGTGTTGTTTGTTTTACCTTTCTGTGCATATAAAACACTGAAGAAAAACTCCAAATACGATAAAACATCTTAAACATAACATTCAGTATATAATACTACTGTAATAATAACAATACTGTAATATTAATAATAATAATACAGTAATAATAAAAGTAACTATGTACATACAATACTGTACTGTAAAAAAAACCAATTAAAGAAATGCTTCGAGCCTTTTCTTGCACTAAAGAAAGGCTAATAGGCATATTACGCTGATTTTGGTCTTCTATCCAAATGATCAATAGCCTTTCCATCTCAATAATTAAACCATTGCGTTGCTTGGTAATAATTGTGGCATTCATCGGGGCATGGCCTTTCACATGCTCCATTATTCTCCCCTTTGTCTTTTAAAATTGTTTTTTAAAAACCGATCGTTGACCGGCTGCAGC
>JAINUG010000962.1:0-39427 GCA_029706075.1 Aldrovandia affinis | reverse complement strand
GGAGAGAGTGAAGAAGAGGAGAGATAGGGCACTCACCACTGCAACGCGCTGTAATGGAAGTACACCACACCAAGACCGTACAAAAAACGCAGCGTTCTGGAAGAGGCAGAGGAGAGGAACGTTTTAGCGGCACAAAAACAAACAAAAAACACGTTCCGTTGGGAGTTGTAGTCAAAATGTTGGGTGGCAGCCGTGTGGACTACAAATAAACACAATACAGCAACATTACATTTTACACACACGGTTCCGTTGGGAGTTGTAGTCAAAATGTAGGGTGGCAGCCGTGTGGACTACAAATAAACACAACACAGCAACATTTACATTTTACACACGGTTCCGTTGGGAGTTGTAGTCAAAATGTTGGGTGGCAGCCGTGTGGACTACAAATCGACTCGCTTAACGTACATTGACCTTTTTTAGGCATTTATGAGACGCTCTTATTCAGAGCGACTTGCGCAGTTTACATTTCTTTACATACAATCCATTTATACAGCTGGATATTTTACTGAAGCAATTCAGGTTAAGCGCCTTTAGCTCAAGGGTACAACAGCAGTGCCCTCCACCTGCGGATCGAACCTGCAACCTCTGAGTTACAAGCCCAGCTCCCCTAACCATTATACCACACTGCCTGCCTACGTGATTGTAGTAGTGTAGTCTCTCTCACACAGAGAGGATTGTGGGTAGTGTAGTCTCTCACACACAGAGAGGATTGTGGGTAGTGTAGTCTCTCACACAGAGAGGATTGTGGGTAGTGTAGTCTCACACACACAGAGAGAGGATTGTAGTAGTGTAGTCTCTCACACACAGAGGATTGTGGGTAATATCACACACACAACGAGGATTGTGGGTAGTGTAGTCTCACACACACACACACACACACACACACACACACACACAAACAGAGGATTGTAGTAGTGTGGTCTCTCACACACACACAAGGAGGATTGTAGTAGTGTAGTCTCACACACAGAGGGGATTGTGGGTAGTGTAGTCTCTCACACAGAGAGGATTGTAGTAGTGTGGTCTCTCACACACAGAGAGGATTGCAGTAGTGTAGTCTCACACACAGAGAGGATTGTGGGTAGTGTAGTCTCTCACACACAGAGAGGATTGTGGGTAGTGTAGTCTCTCACACGCACAGAGAGGATTGTAGTAGTGTAGTCTCTCACACAGAGAGGATTGTAGTAGTGTAGTCTCTCACACACACAGAGAGGACTGTAGTAGTGTAGTCTCTCACACATGGAGAGGATTGTGGGTAGTGTAGTCTCACATACACACAGAAAGGATTGTGGGTAGTGTAGTCTCTCACCTTCCAGTAGTCGGACTGCAGACTGTGGTATCTCTGATAGGCCGACAGCGCTGCAACAGACACAGAATGGAGTAAAACACAGACGTCTTTAGTCACACATCACGCTCATCACTGCCTTGATTGGTTATCCCCGGCTCAGCTGGACCCAGGTACAACCGCTTTGATAGGTTCAGCTGGGCCCCCCAGGCACAGCCAATGGGGGCAGGGGGTTTTAACGCCTGTGCGCACTGCCTTCCCTCCTGACTGCCACAGCATTATTAAGTGTTTTTACGCAAAAAGAGAGGGAGGGAGAGAGAGGGAGAGAGAGAGAGAAGAGGGAGGGAGGGGGAGAGAGAGAGGGAAGAGAGGGGAGAGAGAGAGGGAGAGAGAGAGAAGGGGGAGAGAGGGAGGGAGGGAGGGGGAGAGAGAGAGAGAGAGGAGAGAGGGGAGAAAGAGAGAGAGAGGGAGGGAGGGAGGGAGGGAGGAGGGAGGGAGGGAGGAGGGGAATGTTTACAGCATTCGATGCGACCGGGGGTTCCATTCCACCAGGGCGCACCAGAGTCGGCTCTGGCCGGGAGTGCCCCCACTAGGGGGCAGCGATTGAGCTGTCCGCCCCAGGGAGGGAGGAGGGGGGAAGCCGATATGAGCTCGCTGCGTACAGGAGTGGCTCTGTGTGTACTTGGAGTTACGGTCGATGGCTTGGCGAGTTCGGCTCGGAGGAGACGATACCGCCTTTGTCACTGCCGGTCTCAGGGCTACGGCAGCGAACTCCTCCTCCTCCCTGGGGCGGACAACCCGCAACCTAAGCGTTGCCAACGCCATGCTCTACCTACTGAGCCATAGAGAACCTCTCCCTCTCTTCCTCTCTCTCTGTCTCTCCATCTCTGTCTCTCCATCTCTCTCTCTCCCCCCTCTCTCTCCCCCCTCTCTCTCTCCCCTCCTCTCCCTCTCCCTCTCCCCTCTCCCCCCTCCCTCTCCCCCCCCCTCTCCCTCTCCGCTCTCCCTCTCCGCTCTCCCTCTCCCTCCCTCTCCTCCCTCCCCCTCCCTCCCCTGGGGCGGACAGCTCAATCGCCGCCCTCCCTGGTGGCGCTCTGCCGACTCTGGCGCTGGAATGGACACGGTGGGGCCAGTGACGTCGCATCGAAGCGCTGTCACCGCTTTGGACCACCACCGGAGGGGGCTGCTGCTGCGCTCACCTTCGCGTAGTCCTCCAGGAGGAGGTTGAAGTGTCCGAGCCTGCAGAAGACCTCCGCCCCCACTTTCCCCTCGGCCTTCAGGATCCGAGCGTCGTAGCAGCGCACGGCCTACAGGGGGAGACAGAGAGAGGAGAGGAGGGGAGGGGAGGGGGACGGAGGGGAGGGAGGGAGAGGGAGAGGGGAGGGGGACGGAGGGAGGGAGGGAGGGAGGGAGGGAGGGGGAGAGGGGAGGGGGACGGAGGGAGGGAGGGAGGGAGGGAGGGAGGGAGGGAGGGGGAGGGGGAGGGAGAGAGAGGGAGAGAGGGGAGAGAGAGAGGGAGAGAGAGAGAGGAGGAGAGGGGGAGGGGGGAGACAGTTAAACCTACCCAGTTAAAGAGCTTTCTTGGCCCCCATGTAAATTAAATAATGATGAAAATAATAATAATAATAATTCATTAGCAGCAGCAGCTAAGTCATTGAAATGTACAAATTGTGCTAAGCATTTTTTTTTAAATTATGAGTCATAAATAATGTATTGGTAAAGTTCCATAATTTGACACATATTAGATTGTGTAAATTAACAGACTCTCATGAATGCAGTCAGTCCTTTAAACCTGTTTGCACAGAAATATAAAAATGTCAACAAACCCCTAGCAATGGCCCTCATCTACGAAACTACATTTGATCATAATTTCATCGTTTGCAGAATAAAAGCATGCACTGTATTGGGTGAACTGCGTGTGTCTAATCATATGGCTCCAGCAAGATGTGCTTTGAATAATATGCCTACTTGTAAATCCCATTCTGCTGTATATATATGTCGTTTAGCGGATGCTTTTATCCAAAGCGACTTACAGTAGTGAATGCATACACATACAGTCAAGCCGGAAAGTCTGCACACCCCTTTCACCCTCTCCACGTTTCATTGCGTTACAGACTTATTCTACAATAGATTAAGTTCATTTTTTTGTCTAAAAAATTCTACACAAAATAGCCCTAATAGCCTGCTAATTTATTAAAAATCTAAATGTAAAATATAATATGTACACAAGTGTGCACACCCTTTGATATGACACCCAAAAGTGAGCTGAGGTGCATTTTGTTTCCACTGATACGGCTTGAGATGTTTCCACAACTTGATTCTAGTCCACCTGTGGTAAATTCAATTGATTGGACATGATTTGGAAAGGCACACAAACATCTCTGCAGCACTCCATCAATCAGACCTTTATGGTAGCACTTGGCATTCAGGCCAAAAATTTCAATTTGTGTCTCATCAGACCGGATAATCTTTTTCCTGATGCTCTTAGAGTCCTTTATACCATTTGGCAAACTCCAGGTGGGCTGTCATATGCCTTTCACTCAGAAGTAGCTTCCGTCTAGCCACTACCATAAAGGTCTGATTGATGGGAGTGCTGCAGAGATGTTTGTCCTTCTACCAGGTTCTCCCATCGCTGCAGAGGAACTCTGAAGCTCTCTTAGAGTGGCCATTGGGTTCTTGGTCACCTCCTGACCATGTCCCTTCTTGCCCGGTTACTTAGTTTGGCCAGACGGCCAGCTCTAAGAAGAACTTATTCCATTTCACAATGATGGAGCCCACTGTTCTCCTGGGTGCTTTCAATGCTTTAGCAATGTTTTTATACCCTTCCCCAGATCTATGCCTCAACACAATTCTATCTCGGAGGTCTATGGAGAGTTCCTAGGACTTCATGGCTTGGTTTTTACTCTGACATGCACTGTCAACTGTGGGACCTTACATAGACAGGTGTGTGCCTTTCCAAATCAAGTCCAATCAATATAATTAAGCACAGCTGGACTCCAATGAAGGTGTAGGCCCATCTCAAGGATGATCAGAAGAATTGGACAGCACCTGAGTTAAATATACAAGTGTCACAGCAAAGGGTCTGAATACTTATGGCCATGTGATATTTCAGTGTTTATTTTGTAATAAATCTGCAAAAATTTCTACAAGTCTGTGTTTTTCTGACAATATTGGGTGCTGTGTGTGCATGAACGAGGAAAAAAATGAAATTAATTGATTTGAGCAAATGGCTGCAATATGACAAAGAGTGAAAAATTTAAGGGGGTCTGAATACTTTCCGAACCCACTGTACATCCGAGAGTGCACTGTTCATGCCTGTCTCACGATTCAAAGTGCAGACCCTTGACTGATTTATCTTTATGGTGTGGTCTTCTGTGAGTCATAGTTACACAAACACACCAAGAAAGGGGCTACACATTTCACTGAAGGAGATAAAACCCTACAGGACCTGAGAAGGAATATGCATGCCATTTATCAGCCGGTTTTATCCAAAGCGACTTACAGTAGTGAATGCATACGTTTTTCAGTAAATGTGGTCTGTTCCCGGTGGGGATTTAACCCACAACCTAAGCGTTGTCAGTGTCATGCTCTACCGAATGAGTCGCACAGAACCACGCTCTACCTACTGAGTCGCACAGAACCGCGCTCTACCTACTGAGACACACAGAACCACGCTCTACCTACTGAGTCGCACAGAACCACGCTCTACCTACTGAGACACACAGAACCATGCTCTACCTACTGAGCCCCACAGAACCACACTCTACCGACTGAGCCACACAGAACCACGCTCTACCTACTGAGTCGCACAGAACCACGCTCTACCTACTGAGACACACAGAACCATGCTCTACCTACTGAGTCGCACAGAACCACACTCTACCTACTGAGACACCCAGAACCACGCTCTACCTACTGAGCCACAGAGAACCACACTCTACCTACTGAGCCACAGAGAACCACGCTCTACCTACTGAGCCACACAGAACCACACTCTACCTACTGAGACACACAGAACCACGCTCTACCTACTGAGCCACAGAGAACCACACTCTACCTACTGAGCCACAGAGAACCACGCTCTACCTACTGAGCCACACAGAACCACGCTCTACCTACTGAGCCACACAGAACCACGCTCTACCTACTGAGACACACAGAACCACGCTCTACCTACTGAGCCACACAGAACCACGCTCTACCTACTGAGCCACACAGAACACGCTCTACCTACTGAGCCACACAGAACCACGCTCTACCTACTGAGCCACACAGAACCACACTCTACCTACTGAGACACACAGAACCACGCTCTACCTACTGAGCCACAGAGAACCACACTCTACCTACTGAGCCACAGAGAACCACGCTCTACCTACTGAGCCACACAGAACCACGCTCTACCTACTGAGCCACACAGAACCACGCTCTACCTACTGAGACACACAGAACCACGCTCTACCTACTGAGACACACAGAACCACGCTCTACCTGAGGCTGGCCACAGAACCACGCTCTACCTACTGAGCCGTACAGAACTACGCTCTACCTACTGAGCCGCACAGAACCACGCTCTACCTACTGAGCCACACAGAACCACGCTATACCTACTGAGCCACACAGAACCACGCTCTACCTACTGAGCCACCCAGCGCCACGCTCTACCTACTGGGACACACAGAACCATGCTCTACCTACTGAGACACACAGAACCACGCTCTACCTACTGAGACACACAAAACCATGCTGCACCTACTGAGCCACACAGAACCACGCTCACTGAGACACAAAGAACCACGCTCTACCTACTGAGCCGCACAGAACCACGCTCTACCTACTGAGCCACAGAACCACACTCTACTTACTGAGACACACAGAACCACGCTCTACCTACTGAGACACACAGAACCACGCTCTACCTACTGAGCCACACAGAACCACGCTGCACCTACTGAGCCACACAACCATGCTGCACCTACTGAGCCACACAGAACCACGCTCTACCTACTGAGACACACAGAACCACACTCTACCTACTGAGCCACACAAAACCATGCTGCACCTACTGAGCCACACAGAACCACGCTCTACCTACTGAGACACACAGAACCACACTCTACCTACTGAGCCACACAGAACCACGCTCTACCTACTGAGCCACACAGAACCACACTGTACGTACTGAGCCACACAGAACCACGCCTACCTACTGAGCACACACAGAACCACGCTCTACCTACTGAGCCACACAGAACCACGCTGTACCTACTGAGCCACACAGAACCACGCTCTACCTACTGAGTCACACAGAACCACGCTCTACCTACTGAGCCACACAGAACCCCACGCTCTACCTACTGAGCCACAGAGAACCACGCTCTACCTACTGAGCCACACAGAACCACGCTCTACCTACTGAGTCACACAGAACCACGCTCTACCTACTGAGACACACAGAACCAAGCTCTACCTACTGAGCCACACAGAACCCCAAGCTCTACCTACTGAGCCACACAGAACCACACTGTACCTACTGAGTCACACAGAACCACGCTCTACCTACTGAGCCACACAGAACCACGCTCTACCTACTGAGCACACAGAACCACGCTCTACCTACTGAGCCACACAGAACCACGCTCTACCTACTGAGACACACAGAACCACGCCTACCTACTGAGCCACACAAAACCACGCTGTACCTCCTGAGCCACACAGAACCACGCTCTACCTACTGAGCCACACAGAACCACGCTCTACCTACTGAGCCACACAGAACCACGCTCTACCTACTGAGCCGCACAGAACCACGCTCTACCTACTGAGCCGCACAGAACCACGCTCTACCTACTGAGCCACACAGAACCACGCTCTACCTACTGAGCCACCCAGTGCCACGCTCTACCTACTGAGACACACAGAACCACGCTCTACCTACTGAGACACACAGAACCACGCTCTACCTACTGAACCACACAGAACCATGCTGCACCTACTGAGCCACACAGAACCACGCTCACTGAGACGCACAGAACCACGCTCTACCTACTGAGCCGCACAGAACCACGCTCTACCTACTGAGCCACAGAACCACGCTCTACTTACTGAGACACACAGAACCACGCTCTACCTACTGAGACACACAGAACCACGCTCTACCTACTGAGTCACACAGAACCACACTCTACCTACTGAGCCACACAGAACCACGCTCTACCTACTGAGCCACACAGAACCACACTCTACGTACTGAGCCACACAGAACCACGCTCTACCTACTGACACACAGAACCACGCTCTACCTACTGAGCCACACAGAACCACGCTCTACCTACTGAGCCACACAGAACCACACTCTACCTACTGAGTCACACAGAACCACGCTCTACCTACTGAGCCACACAGAACCCCACGTTCTACCTACTGAGCCACAGAGAACCACGCTCTACGTACTGAGACACACAGAACCACACTCTACGTACTGAGACACACAGAACCACACTCTACCTACTGAGCAGCACAGAACCACGCTCTACCTACTGAGCCACACAGAACCACGCTCTACCTACTGAGTCACACAGAACCACGCTCTACCTACTGAGCCACACAGAACCCCACGCTCTACCTACTGAGCCACAGAGAACCACGCTCTACCTACTGAGCCACACAGAACCATGCACCTACTGAGCCACACAGAACCACGCTCTACACTGAGACACACAGAACCACGCTCTACCTACTGAGCCGCACAGAACCACGCTCTACCTACTGAGCCACAGAACCACGCTCTACCTACTGAGACACACAGAACCACGCTCTACCTACTGAGACACACAGAACCACGCTCCACCTACTGAGCCACAGAACCACACTGTACCTACTGAGCCACACAGAACCACGCTCTACCTACTGAGCCACACAGAACCACACTCTACCTACTGAGCCACACAGAACCACGCTCTACCTACTGAGCCACAGAACCACGCTCTACCTACTGAGCCACACAGAACCACGCTCTACCTACTGAGCCACACAGAACCACGCTCTACCTACTGAGCCACACAGAACCACGCTGCACCTACTGAGCCACACAGAACCACGCTCTACCTACTGAGACACACAGAACCACGCTCTACCTACTGAGCCGCACAGAACCACGCTCTACCTACTGAGCCACAGAACCACGCTCTACTTACTGAGACACACAGAACCACGAGAGCCACAGAACCACGCCTACTGAGACACACAGAACCACGCTCTACCTACTGAGCCACACAGAACCACGCTGTACCTACTGAGCCACACAGAACCACGCTCTACCTACTGAGCCACACAGAACCACGCTCTACCTACTGAGCCACACAGAACCACGCTCTACCTACTGAGCCACACAGAACCACGCTCTACCTACTGAGCCACACAGAACCACGCTCTACCTACTGAGCCACACAGAACCACGCTCTACCTACTGAGCCACCCAGAACCCCACGCCTACCTACTGAGCCACACAGAACCACGCTCTACCTACTGAGACACACAGAACCACACCCACGTACTGAGACACACAGAACCACGCTCTACCTACTGAGCAGCACAGAACCACGCTCTACCTACTGAGCCACACAGAACCACGCTCTACCTACTGAGTCACACAGAACCACGCCACCTACTGAGTCACACAGAACCACGCTCTACCTACTGAGCCACACAGAACCACACGCCTACCTACTGAGCCACACAGAACCACGCTCTACCTACTGAGCCACACAGAACCATGCTGCACCTACTGAGCCACACAGAACCACGCTCACCTAGAGCCACACAGAACCACGCTCTACCTACTGAGCCACACAGAACCACGCTCTACCTACTGAGCCACAGAACCACGCTCTACCTACTGAGACACACAGAACCACGCTCTACCTACTGAGACACACAGAACCCACATTCTACCTACTGAGCCACACAGAACCACGCTACCTACCTACTGAGCCACACAGAACCACGCTCTACCTACTGAGCCACACAGAACCACGCTCTACCTACTGAGCCACACAGAACCACGCTCTACCTACTGAGCCACAGAACCACGCCTACCTACTGAGCCACACACAGAACCACGCTCTACCTACTGAGACACACAGAACCACGCTCTACCTACTGAGCCACACAGAACCACGCTCACTGACTGAGACACAGAACCACGCTCTACCTACTGAGCCACACAGAACCACGCTCTACCTACTGAGCCACCCAGAACCACGCTCTACCTACTGAGCCACACAGAACCACGCTCTACCTACTGAGCCACACAGAACCACGCTCTACCTACTGAGCCACACAGAACCACGCTCTACCTACTGAGCCACACAGAACCACGCTCTACCTACTGAGACACACAGAACCACGCTCTACCTACTGAGCCACACAGAACCACGCTCTACCTACTGAGCCACACAGAACCACGCCCTACCTACTGAGCCACACAGAACCACGCTGCACCTACTGAGCCACACAGAACCACGCCTACCTACTGAGACACACAGAACCACGCTCTACCTACTGAGCCACACAGAACCACGCTCTACCTACTGAGCCACACAGAACCACGCTCTACCTACTGAGACACACAGAACCACGCTCTACCTACTGAGCCACACAGAACCACGCTGTACCTACTGAGACACACAGAACCACGCCTACCTACTGAGCCACACAGAACCACGCTCTACCTACTGAGACACACAGAACCACGCTCTACCTACTGAGACACACAGAACCACGCTCTACCTACTGAGACACACAGAACCACGCTCTACCTACTGAGCCACACAGAACCACGCTCTACCTACTGAGCCACACAGAACCACACTCTACCTACTGAGCCACACAGAACCACGCTCTACCTACTGAGCCACACAGAACCACGCTCTACCTACTGAGCCACACAGAACCACGCTCTACCTACTGAGCCACACAGAACCACGCTCTACCTACTGAGCCACACAGAACCACGCTCTACCTACTGAGCCACACAGAACCACGCCTCCCTACTGAGCCACACAGAACCACGCTCTACCTACTGAGCCACAGAACCACGCTCTACCTACTGAGCCACACAGAACCACGCTCTACCTACTGAGCCACACAGAACCACGCTCTACCTACTGAGCCACACAGAACCACGCTCTACCTACTGAGCCACACAGAACCACGCTGTACCTACTGAGCCACACAGAACCACGCCTACCTACTGAGCCACACAGAACCACGCTCTACCTACTGAGCCACACAGAACCACGCTCTACCTACTGAGCCACACAGAACCACGCCTACCTACTGAGACACACAGAACCACGCTCTACCTACTGAGCCACACAGAACCACGCTCTACCTACTGAGCCACACAGAACCACGCTCTACCTACTGAGCCACACAGAACCACGCTCTACTACTGAGCCACACAGAACCACGCTCTACCTACTGAGCCACACAGAACCACGCTCTACCTACTGAGCCACACAGAACCACGCTCTACCTACTGAGCCACACAGAACCACGCTCTACCTACTGAGCCACACAGAACCACGCTCTACCTACTGAGACACACAGAACCACGCTCTACCTACTGAGACACACAGAACCACGCTCTACCTACTGAGCCACACAGAACCATGCTGCACCTACTGAGCCACACAGAACCACGCTCTACCTACTGAGACACACAGAACCACGCTCTACCTACTGAGCCACACAGAACCACGCTCTACCTACTGAGCCACAGAACCACGCTCTACCTACTGAGACACACAGAACCACGCTCTACCTACTGAGACACACAGAACCACGCTCTACCTACTGAGCCACACAGAACCACGCTCTACCTACTGAGCCACACAGAACCACGCTCTACCTACTGAGCCACACAGAACCACGCTCTACCTACTGAGCCACACAGAACCACGCTCTACCTACTGAGCACACAGAACCACGCTCTACCTACTGAGCCACACAGAACCACGCTCTACCTACTGAGCCACACAGAACCACACTCTACCTACTGAGACACAGAACCACGCTCTACCTACTGAGCCACAGAGAACCACGCTCTACCTACTGAGCCACACAGAACCACGCTCTACCTACTGAGACACACAGAACCACGCTCTACCTACTGAGACACACAGAACCACACTCTACCTACTGAGCACACACAGAACCACGCTCTACCTACTGAGCCACACAGAACCACGCTCTACCTACTGAGCCACACAGAACCACGCTCTACCTACTGAGCCACACAGAACCACGCTCTACCTACTGAGCCACAGAGAACCACGCTCTACCTACTGAGCCACACAGAACCACGCTGCACCTACTGAGCCACACAGAACCACGCTACCTGACTGAGCCACACAGAACCACGCTCTACCTACTGAGCCGCACAGAACCACGCTCTACCTACTGAGCCACAGAACCACGCCTACCTACTGAGACACAGAACCACGCTCTACCTACTGAGCCACACAGAACCACGCTCCACCTACTGAGCCACACAGAACCACACTGTACCTACTGAGCCACACAGAACCACGCTCTACCTACTGAGCCACACAGAACCACGCTCTACCTACTGAGCCACACAGAACCACGCTCTACCTACTGAGTCACACAGAACCACGCTCTACCTACTGAGCCACACAGAACCACACTCTACCTACTGAGCCACAGAGAACCACGCTCTACCTACTGAGCCACACAGAACCATGCTGCACCTACTGAGCCACACAGAACCACGCTCACTGAGACACACAGAACCACGCTCTACCTACTGAGCCGCACAGAACCACGCTCTACCTACTGAGCCACAGAACCACGCTCTACTTACTGAGACACACAGAACCACGCTCTACCTACTGAGACACACAGAACCACGCTCCACCTACTGAGCCACACAGAACCACGCTGTACCTACTGAGCCACACAGAACCACGCTCTCCCTACTGAGCCACACAGAACCACACTCTACCTACTGAGCCACACAGAACCACGCTCTACCTACTGAGCCACACAGAACCACGCTCTACCTACTGAGCCACACAGAACCACGCTCTACCTACTGAGCCACACAGAACCACGCTCTACCTACTGAGCCACACAGAACCCCACGCTCTACCTACTGAGCCACAGAGAACCACGCTCTACCTACTGAGACACACAGAACCACACTCTACGTACTGAGACACACAGAACCACGCTCTACCTACTGAGCAGCACAGAACCACGCTCTACCTACTGAGCCACACAGAACCACGCTCTACCTACTGAGTCACACAGAACCACGCTCTATCTACTGAGTCACACAGAACCACGCTCTACCTACTGAGCCACACAGAACCACGCTCTACCTACTGAGCCACAGAGAACCACGCTCTACCTACTGAGCCACACAGAACCATGCTGCACCTACTGAGCCACACAGAACCACGCTCACTGAGACACACAGAACCACGCTCTACCTACTGAGCCACACAGAACCACGCTCTACCTACTGAGCCACAGAACCACGCTCTACTTACTGAGACACACAGAACCACGCTCTACCTACTGAGACACACAGAACCACGCTCTACCTACTGAGCCACACAGAACCACGCTTGTACCTACTGAGCCACACAGAACCACGCTCTCCCTACTGAGCCACACAGAACCACGCTCTACCTACTGAGCCACACAGAACCACGCTCTACCTACTGAGCCGCACAGAACCACGCTCTACCTACTGAGCCACACAGAACCACGCTCTACCTACTGAGACACACAGAACCATGCTGCACCTACTGAGCCACACAGAACCACGCTCACTGAGACACACAGAACCACGCTCTACCTACTGAGCCACACAGAACCACGCTCTACCTACTGAGCCACCCAGAACCACGCTCTACCTACTGAGCCACCCAGCGCCACGCTCTACCTACTGAGCCACCCAGCGCCACGCTCTACCTACTGAGACACACAGAACCACGCTCTACCTACTGAGACACACAGAACCACGCTCTACCTACTGAGACACACAGAACCACGCTCTACCTACTGAGACACACAGAACCACGCTCTACCTACTGAGACACACAGAACCACGCTCTACCTACTGAGCCACACAGAACCATGCTGCACCTACTGAGCCACACAGAACCACGCTCACTGAGACACACAGAACCACGCTCTACCTGAGCCACACAGAACCACGCTATACCTACTGAGACACACAGAACCACGCTCTACCTACTGAGACACACAGAACCACGCTCTACCTACTGAGCCACACAGAACCACGCTGTACCTACTGAGACACACAGAACCACGCTCTACCTGAGCCACACAGAACCACGCTACACCTACTGAGACACACAGAACCACGCTCTACCTACTGAGACACACAGAACCATGCTCTACCTACTGAGACACACAGAACCACGCTCTACCTACTGAGCCACACAGAACCACTCTCTACCTACTGAGTCACACAGAACCACGCTCTACCTACTGAGCCACACAGAACCACGCTCTACCTACTGAGCCACACAGAACCACGCTCTACCTACTGAGCCACACAGAACTACGCTCTACGTACTGAGTCACACATAACCACGCTCCACGTACTGAGTCACACAGAACCACGCTCTACCTACTGTGCCACACAGAACCACGCTCTACCTACTGTGCCACACAGAACCACGCTCTACCTACTGTGCCACAAAGAACCATGCTCTACCTACTGAGACACACAGAACCACGCTCTACCTACTGAGCCACACAGAACCACGCTCTACCTACTGAGCCGCACAGAACCACACTCTACCTACTGAGCCACACAGAACCAGCTCTACCTACTGAGCCACCCAGCGCCATGCTCTACCTACTGAGCCACACAGAACCACGCTCTACCTACTGAGCCACACAGAACCACGCTCTACCTACTGAGACACACAGAACCACGCTCTACCTACTGAGACACACAGAACCACGCTCTACCTACTGAACCACGCCACACAGACACAGAACCACGCTCTACCTACTGAGCCACACAGAACCACGCTCTACCTACTGAGACACACAGAACCACGCTCTACCTACTGAGACACACAGAACCACGCCTACCTACTGAGCAGCACAGAACCACGCTCTACCTACTGAGCCACACAGAACCACGCTCCACACAGAACCACGCTCTACCTACTGAGACACACAGAACCACGCTCTACCTACTGAGACACACAGAACCACGCTCTACCTACTGAGCCACCCAGCGCCACGCTCTACCTACTGAGCCACACAGAACCACGCTCTACCTACTGAGCCACACAGAACCACGCTCTACCTACTGAGACACACAGAACCACGCTCTACCTACTGAGACACACAGAACCACGCTCTACCTACTGAGCAGCACAGAATCACACTCTACCTACTGAGTCGCACAGAACCACGCTCTACCTACTGAGTCGCACAGAACCACGCTCTACCTACTGAGCCACACAGAACCACGCTCTACCTACTGAGACACACAGAACCACGCTCTACCTACTGAGAAACACAGAACCACGCTCTACCTACTGAGCCACACAGAACCACACTACCTACTGAGACACAAACAATAAATGTTCCCATGTTCACATCCCAGGACTTTTAAATCAGTCAGATCAACTAATGCTCTCATTGTCTGTAATGTGCGATATGAAAAATGATTCTTTTAGAAAGAGGTCAATCGTTTTTAATTGATTAAATGATTGACTGGCAGGTGAAATCAGTGGGGCCCCAATTGTTTAAAAGTGTGGACACCTGGTCACTGAAACTAAACAATTTCATTGGTCGGCTGAACACCACGCTCTCGCCTGATTGGTCGGCTGAACACCACGCTCTCGCCTCATTGGTCGGCTGAATGCCACGGTCTTGCCTGATTGGCCAACACTGCCATCTCAGACCTACTGACTGTGGCTGTGTGTGCCATGCCTTATGTTGTCCATTGTGTTGCATTGTGGGTATTTGGCAGGCTGAATGTTCCTATACATAATATGATAATAATATACGCCATTTAGCAGATGTTTTTATCCAAAGCGACTCACAGTAGTGAATGCATACATTTTTCAGTATATGTGGTCCCAGTGGGGAATGAACCCACAACCTAAGCGTTGCCAACGTCACGCTCTACCTACTGAGCCACACAGAACCACGCTCTACCTACTGAGCCACACAGAACCACGCTCTACCTACTGAAACCACGCTCTACCTACTGAGCCACACAGAACCACGCTCTACCTACTGAGCCACACAGAACCACGCTCTACCTACTGAGACACACAGAACCACGCTCTACCTACTGAGCCACACAGAACCACACTACCTACTGAGACACACAGAACCACGCTCTACCTACTGAGCCACACAGAACCACGCTCTACCTGAGCCACACAGAACCACGCTCTACCTACTGAGCCACACAGAACCACACTCTACCTACTGAGCCACACAGAACCACGCTCTACCTACTGAGCCACACAGAACCACTGATAAGACTAAAAACAGACGTAAGTAAAATAATAATAATATACGCCATTTAGCAGGCGCTTTCATCCAAAGCGACTCACAGTAGTGAATGCATACATTTTTCAGTATATGTGGTCCCAGTGGGGATCGAACCCACAACCTAAGCGTTGCCAACGTTGAGTTACACGAGAAACGCCTGAATTGTGTTCAAATCTGTTTATGGGTGAAAAATGGTGGTAGAACCTACACACGGTTTCAACAGCCTTAATTGGTCATGAAATTGGCTGCAACAAAACTAGGGCTGTGTTCGAAACCGCTCACTCATAGTGGATCACTATGTAGTGTTCCATGTAGTGAAACGATTAAACTGTTTTCGGACACTACACTGAACGTCATTTGCGGCTCAAAAAAATTCAGGTGACGCAAACTGTTTTCGCACCCAGTATCACGTAAACAAACCGAGCACTCGTGACAGCAGGTTGAAATGTACTCAGGTGGTATCGGGTTCGCATGTTCAGTTTTGAATGTTAAACCCCAAATGAATTGTTGAAATTCTAATGACGTGCACGTGTGGTTTTGTCAACTGTGGTGCTGTCTGCCAGCCACTGCTTTAGCCACCAATAGCTACCGTTACGGAAGTCGTGAGCTAACTTAAGACACGACCGCATTGCATCGTGGTATACGGGAGAAATTGTAGGGTACATTCGCTGTTCACTAGAAATCGCTGTGAATTGTGGGTATGTCATAGCGCACTATAAAGTGAACGAAATGAACCGTTGAGAATTGGAACACCACTACAAAATGGCGTGCACACTATATAGTGCACTATTTAGGGAATAGGGAACGGTTTCGAACACAGCAACACTCAATAACTCTGTGGGGGTTTTTTGTGACACACCAATTCCTTAGGATCTCCCAAACTACTTGGAAGTGAGATGTACAGGCGACAGCTACTAAAAATGCTTTTTATGGCGCTTCTAAATACAGTACCAAAAAACATTAAAACTCATAGCTCCGATAATTGAAGTAGCCTTTGTTCAAGCCTTTGAATGTTCAATGTTCCACATGTAGCAAAAAATACGGTAACAGTTGGCACGTTGCGTTTAAAAACAAGAGACCAAACCACTACAAAAACACGTATTTTAAAACGTACTTAAACCGACATTGCGATGGAGTGAATCAATGATGGTGAATTACATTATTTACCTTCCAATGTTTTCTCACACACTTCTCTCTCCGCCATCTTGGGCCCGATGCGAGAAGCCAACCAAGCTAACCGTGTTTTAACACCGAACAAGCAACAAAAAAACAACTTAATTTCAAAAAGCCGCTTTTAAAAAAAACAACAACTCTGTCTTCTTGGTAATATTTTCGACGTTAGATAGCTCAAACACAAACGATAAGTAATGCATTGGACAACTAGCTACTAGCTGGCTAATCTGACAGACTTCACAGTCTTAATGTAGCTTTGGAAACAAGCTGAAGAAACGTGAACCAAACTCAGAGCAATATCCATATCGATATCGAGTAAAGCTAAAGCTACTACAACAACAACAACAACAACAACAACAACAACAACAACAACAACAACAACAACAACAACAACAACAACAACAACAACAACAACAACAACAACAACAACAACAACAACAACAACAACAACAACAACAACAACAACAACAAACGTTTGGGTAGATGGGTAACTAGCTAATACAAGTCGTAATCATGGCCTCAAAACCACCACCGCCAGGCTAACTTGCAGTTGCACAAATCAAACGGTACCCACAGCCACTTCAGAAGCTCACTGCATTATACGTGCAATATTAAAACGTGATTTACATTTGCACGAGTTACTTAGCCCAGCTAGCTAGCCGGCTAGCTTAGCTACGAAGCCCAGACCATTAACGGCAATTCGCCGAACCGTCAAACCCACAACTGCACAGGTAGCTTGAAAGCTAAGCTAGCTAGCTAGCTTACAGTGGGACCGCAAACGCTTCGCACTTGTTATATTACTTCGCACTTATCATATTGTTATATATATTTTGTACCACGTTACTGCATACAACAATTTAAGCCTCGGGTGTTGTCTTACTGGTGTCAGATTAGGCACGCAAACGCAGGCTAACTTGCTAGCTAACGTTAGCTAGCTAGCTAGCTAGCTAGCCATCTACGGGCGCACGAAGCGAGCGGTCTCGAGATTCTGTAACGGTCTTTTCGAAGAGTGCTCTAGATCGTCGACTTGTATATAATATATATATATATATATATATAGTGTATATATAATATAATATATAGTGTATATTATATATATATATAAGTAAATATATATGGGGAAGGGAACAACTCATTGTTGGCTAGGCTATGCTATGCTATGCTAGGCTAGGCTAGCCCCGGTAAAAGACAGTTTACCTTCAAAAGCAAGGCCCTGCTGCCGACGTCATCTTCATGTAGCTCTGGACAACCAAGCAGTCGGCTGCGGAAGAGGACAGGGGAGACAAACACAAAAACGGCTACTTTTAAAAAAGTGCTCTCACTTTTTTTTGCGACCGATATGTGTTGTGTTTTTGGAGGGGGTGCGCAGGGGGCTACTCTGGTCGCCTCTCAAGCCCCGTACCTGTCAACACGGGCCAGGAGATCGCTCTCGTGCGCTGTTAGCTTGGAGAAGTCCTCTTCGGTTTCAATCGTGCTCTCACCCGCCGCCATTTTCTTTTCCCCCTCTTCATCACCACCGCCAAGCCGGGTGGTGGCGGCAACAACGCAGGCGGCGGCTAGCGACACTGCACCGCCTCCGCACGGTTTCATGGAAGGGGGGGACGCAAACGGGGCTAGCAAAAACGGGGAACTCCCGCAAAATGTTTTTTAAAAAAATGTAAATTTGCACAAAATAAAAGAACTTAAAAAAATATATCCTCCAACCCCAGTATTTAAAAAGAAAAATGGCAAAAGAAGTGTAATTCCGTACAGGAGTGAGAAACTCTTCTATTGGTCTTTTTACATTTTTTTTTTTTTATTTTTTACATTTTTATACAAACTTCCTCTTCTCCTCCTCCCCTCCCCCCCCCCAGCTCAAAGTTGTTGTAGTTGTGTCACACACACGCTCTTCCCAATACAGGTAGACTATTCCACAGCCAATGGGATCGGCCGTACACTTAACACGTGACTGTCCTTATCGTCAGTGGTCCTTTCTTCTCTGTTTCTCACATAAACTTTCTCAGGAGGATAATAACAATTAAAAAAACTCAACTCTACGGCTGCGTTCGAAACCGTTCCCTATTCCCTAAATAGTGCACTATATAGTGTGTTGAACAAATCGGCGTACATGTAACGTAGTTGGTTCTGCCCGCAGCGAGTTTCGAACCGAGGGATCTCGACGCGACAAGAGAGCGATTAAGCTCGCCGAGCCAAAGACTCAAGTCTCCAACTCTGGGAACTAATCACACTCTTATACACGTCACTTTCTGTAGCGGATGCTCACATACCAGAGCACACCCGCTACATTCTCCCCCTCGAAACTCCTGCGGCAGCAACCACGGCCCAACCGATTGCCATCAGTTGTATTATCCGAGTCACGGCACCAATGTAACGTAGTTGGTTCTGCCCGCAGCGAGTTTCGAACCGAGGGATCTCGACGCGACAAGAGAGCGATTAAGCTCGCTGAGCCAAAGACTCAAGTCTCCAACTCTGGGAACTAATCACACTCTTATACACGTCACTTTCTGTAGCGGACGCTCACGTACCAGAGCACACCCGCTACATACACACCAATGTTCCCTCTAAACTGCGCGCTTGCGCAATCGCGCACTGCTCCCACGTTCTCCGCGCACAGCAAATCTATGCAGCGCATACAATAAAATTAAACCTGAACTGTAAATAAAATAAACACATAACCATTTATTCTGTACCATTTTGCAATGCAACTCAGTGAGTGACAGGTGACAACAGGCGGTGACTAACAGTGTCCAGCTAATGATATGATGCGGTTCACACGTATTTACTTACGCAGCCAATCAATGTCATAAATAGCGCTTTATGCGTACGTGACGTGCTGTTGATTTGCACGTTAGCTTACAGCTATTTTTTCTTTTTCGAGTGAGAAAGGGCTGCTCTGCAAAACATGCTGCGAAGCCAAAGTAGCAAGTGAGTTTTCGAGGGAAAAGTGTGGACTGAATGGAAGTTGGATTACTCAAGCGTCACATTCAGCAGAAAAGTCATTTGAATGCTGTTGGAATTGTACGGAGACTCAAGACGGGAATGGGGATCGGTACATTATTGCAGGAGAGCGCAAAAGATCGAGAGAAGAGGAACGAGCTGTCACACAAAAAGAAATCCGACCCCGAGCAAGTTAAAATTCTCATCGACAATATACTACTCGCCATCAAAATGAATGCATCAATGCTGGCGGTTCAACAAATCCACGATCACATGGGAAAATATGTGATTATTCCAGAAAGCTGGCGAAGCAAAAATTATGCCTTTGAATTTGTAAACTCAATCAATGAAATAGTGCAGAATGAGACAATGTGCAATGTTAAAAATGCACCCTGGCATACCCTGATAGAGGATGAGAGCACAGACATAACAGTGCACAAAATGCTAGTGTCATTTATTAAGAATTTTCATTTATGGATATTAATCATTAAATGCTGTTACTAGATTATAAGTAGTAGAAATGCTAATAAAAACTGTGTAATTATATATTTTACAGACAGAGTTACAGAATTTTACACTGTATCACATGCTTGTGCTACAGCACACATTTCATTATGCAAAATGTGAATGTTTTAATGTGAACAAAATGTGATCTCTGAAATGTGTACATGTTTCAATTGTTCCAGAGCAGGACCCCCACACAGAGCAGAGCAGGACCCTCACCCTGACATACAATATAGTACACAGCTCGTGAAAAACAAGATTTTTGACTTTTTCATTGTTAGTGGGCCTAATCACTTATATTAAAAGTAATCTAATCGAAATTACTGCTGTAATTTGATTCTTTTAATAAGCTACGTGACTTGTTATGATCTCAGGTTTTGGACAGGTGTAATATTGGTGTGGCCACAGTGTGCACGTCTGATGTTGCTCACAGTGGTCCAAGGAATTCTCAGGGAGTTTGTGCATATGCTCAGACACATGAAAAATTAGAGGGAACGTTGATACACACTATATAGTGCACTACTTAGGGAATAGGGAACGGTTTCGAACACAGCCTGCGTACCCCGTGCTTCCCGTTAATATTGGTTACTATTCCCCTTAAGTAATGACGTGACGTCAGTCGATGTTCTGATATCTTATTGGACACGGTCTGTGTCGTTTGTTTTCGCGTAATCGAAGTAAACGTTTTTACAAGAAGCAGCACCGTTCGGTTGTGTATATATTACATTACATTATTACATTACAGGCATTTGGCAGACGCTCGTATCCAGAGCAACGTACAACAAAGTGTCAAGAACAGTTTAGCTGAAAGCCACCCTAGAGGGAAGTACAGTTCCTGGGTGCTAGGAGCAACCACATAGTTAAACTAGGTCCCTGTAGGTAAATCTGTAGCCACAATTCAAAGGCAGCAATAAAGCAATCAATGCAGAAAATAATGCCTAAGCCTAATACAATACATAAACAAGTAGACATGTGTAATACGAAGCAGCTACGTCCCTAAGTTAACAAAAACCGGACTACGGGAGAGGTGCACCCTGAAGAGGTGAGTCTTCAGTCGTCGCTTGAAGGTGGCCAGGGTCTCAGCTGTTCTGACTTTTACAGTATATTTTATACCCAGCGATTGCAATGGGCTGGGCGCGTCATTCAATTCAATTCAATTCATTTTGAATTGAGATATTGCACTTCCAGATATTGCACATTTTCTGAATTGCAGTGGCTCACTATGGCAGAAGTGTAGTACAGTTGGATTGGTTAAGTCAGGGGTCGGCAACCTGCGGCTCTTTCATCCTTATGCTGCGGCTCCGCGTGGCTTGGGAAAATAAATTATAAGTATCCAATTGAATCGAAAATCCGAGGGGCGCAATCATTTTTTTGATCGATATTGCACTTCCAGATATTGCACCCCCGTCGACAGAAAATGGGGCGCCGTTTACGTGGCTGGCAACCCACGCTACGCCACTGGCGGCTCCCAGTGTTTTCTTTTCCGTGGAAACCGGGTCCAAATGGCTCTTTGAGTGTTAAAGGTTGCCGACCCCTGGGTTAAGTAAATGGGGGGTGTGTGATAATAATATAGTATTTAGTATTTCACCTGAAGTTGTAGTACTGGGAGATTTTGGAAAGGGTGGTAACAATCTGCACAATATATTAATACTACTGGCCAAGGCGTTCGTTTTCAAAGCACAAAATGTTAATGAAATATGTTTAAATATTTTTAAGAAATATGTAAAACACTATTATATGTTGGAAGGAATTATTGCTAGGCAAAATGAGAATGACATCTTAACTAATAAATGGCAAATTTTAAGCATTTATGAGGATTGATAAGACTAAATCACTAATGCGAGGGTAGGGCAGGGCATTAATGTTATAATTAAACAAGGAAGGAAAATAAGGAGAGGAAAAGGAGAAGGGCAGACAAAAAGGAAAATAAATGAAGAAAGGAAAGGAGGGGGAAAAGGGAGGAAGAAGAGAGAGGAGAAGAAGGAAGGAGGGAGAAGAAAAGGAATAAAACATTTTTTAAGCGGGTGTAATTGGCTACCAAATTGGGAGAAAAATGAGAGAAGATTCTGAAACCAAATTTCCTCTAAAGTACATTTTTGAATTCTCAGATTTAGTGTTTTGCAAACCAATTAAACAATAAAAGGCGGCACGGCGGCACGGTGGTGCAGTGGATAGCACTGTCGCCTCACAGCAAGAAGGTCTCGGGTTCGAGTCCCGGCCGGGTCCTTTCTGTGCGGAGTTTGCATGTTCTCCCGTGTCCGTGGGGTTTCCTCCGGTACTCCGGTTTCTTCCCACAGTCCAAAGACATGCACGTTAGGCTAATTGGAGAGTCTAAATTGCCCTGTAGGTATGAGTGTGTGAGTGAATGGTGTATGTAGTGCCCTGCGATGGATTGGCGACCTGTCCAGGGTGTATTCCTGCCTCTCGCCCCAATGCATGCTGGGATAGGCTCCAGCCCACCCGTGACCCTGACCAGGAATAAGCGGCTGAAGATGAGAAGATGAGTTGTTGCCTAATATTATTAGTAGGCTAATAAATGTTTTTTATTGAAATGAAATGAATATGTTGTTGCCTAATATTATTAGTAGGCCTAATAAATGTTTTTTCAAGTACATGGTTTGTTTGATGTTGTTAATTAGCAATTAGCCTAACGTGCATGTCTTTGGACTGTGGGAAGAATGTTCCTCCCACCTGGAAAACTATTATTATTCCTGTTCCCAAAAAAGCATGCTGTACGGAAAATAATGACTACCGTCCAATTGCTTTGACTTCAGTAGTTATGAAGTGTTTTGAGAAAATCATTATCAACCTATTGAAAACAGAAGTCAGCTGCTCACTAGATCCTTTTCAGTTCGCCTATAGGTGTAATAGAGGTACGGACGATGCGGCCATAGCTATGGTACATTTTATATCTAAGCACTTAGAGGATCCTACCTCATATGTACATCTTTTATTTGTAGATTTTAGTTCAGCATTTAATACGGTACAGCCGCATTTATTAATTAAGAAGCTGAATGACCTTAATGTCCACCCTCTCATTATTAGATGGTACCACTCGCTTTTAACCAATCGTAAACAACAGGTCAGTGTTAATGGTACTCTCTCAGAACCTAGAACCATGAGTACGGGAGCCCCCCAGGGTTGTGTCAGTTCACCTGCCCTTTTCACCCTATACACTAACGAGTATAGAAGCCATAATCCTAACAATCACATCATTAAATTCTCAGATGATACTGCCATCTTAGCTTTAATGAAAAAGGATAGCGATCTATCTGACTATTATTCAGAGATACATCCATCCATCCATCCATTATCTAAGCCGCTTATTCCTGGTCAGGGTCGCGGGGGGGGGGGGCTGGAGCCTATCCCAGCACGCGTTCCGGGCGAGAGGCAGGAACACACCCTGGACAGGTCGCCAATCCATCACAGGGCACACACACCATTCACTCACACACTCATACCTACGGGCAATTTAGACTCTCCAATTAGCCTAACGTGCATGTCTTTGGACTGTGGGAAGAAACCGAGTACCCGGAGGAAACCCACGCGGACACGGGAGAACATGCAAACTCCGCACAGAAAGGCCCCCGGCCTGGATTCGAACCCGAGACCTTCTTGCTGTGAGGCGACAGCGCTATCCACTGCACCACCGTGCCGCCTCAGAAATACAAAGGTTTGTAAAATGGTGTAATGACAACCACCTTGTCTTGAATGTTAAAAAGACAGAGGAGATGGTGTTTGACCCCAGGGGAGTTGGCGACCACAGGCCTGTGGTCATCCACGATGAAACCATCGCACAGGTCTCCTCTTACAAATACCTTGGTGTTTTTATTGACAACTCATTAACCTGGAACACCCATGTCGACAGTCTCTGTAGCAGATTACAACAACGACTGCACTTCCTACATCGACTTAGAGTTCATGGTGTTGATCAAAAATGTATGTTAGTCTTTTATCAGGCAGTTTTAGAGAGCCTTATTAGATACGGCATCACAGCTTGGTTTGGTAATCTCTCCGTGCAGCTAAAGTCCAAACTAGTCCATATTGATGCAGATTGCATGGAAGATTATAGGGGTAAGACAGCACCCATCCTTGCAGTCTACTTATGAACAGGCTACCCTAAGGCAAGCCAATAGGATAGTTACTGACCCATCCCATGTTCTACACGCTGAGTATCAGCTACTGCCCTCTGGGAGGAGGTTCAGAGTCCCTCGTTGCAGATTAAATAGATTAAAAAATGCATTTATCCCTGCGTCAATAAAACTTTTAAATAGCTTTTACAACTTTTAAACAGCTTTTAAAACTTTTAAAATAGCTTTTAAAACTTTTAAACAGAGGCCAGGATGGACACTGGAGGATCTTTGTGTTGTTTTATTAAGGGATTTGTGCAGATCTTTGTATGTTTTTTTGTATGAGGATGACCAGCAGGTCATTTTTGTATGTTTTCTGTATGTGGAATGTCTGTCTTTTTATGGCTGCAGCATGGGTGAAAGCCCAAGCCAAATTTTCCACTTCTTGAATCTTGAATCTCTTGAAGAAACCGGAGTACCCGGAGGAAACCCACGCGGACATGGGGAGAACATGCAAACTCCACACAGAAAGGCCCCCGGCCTGGATTCGAACCCGGGACCTTCTTGCTGTGAGGCGACAGTGCTATCCACTGCACCACCGTGCCGCCCCTAGGCAACAACAATAGGCCTAATTCATTTCATTTCAACAATGGGGAACAATTCATTTTTATGTAGCATGTTTCTGTGAGGAGTTTGAATGAATGAATGAATGAATGAATGAATGAATGAATGAATGAATGAATGAATGAATGAATGAATGAATGAATGAATGAATGAAAATTTTATTTTGAACATGTTAGTTATATAAAATATATATATATAAAACAAAATTGCAACAACAAAACAAATAAACAATAATACTAAGACATGTCCAAAAAGGACACTTTACATTACAAGCATTTAGCAGATGCTCTTATCCAGAGCGACTTACAGTTTACATTTATTTACAATCCATTTATACAGCTGGATATTTTACTGAAGCAATTCAGGTTAAGTACCTTTCTCAAGGGTACAACGGCAGTGTCCCACCTGGGGATTGAACCTGTAACCTTAACGTTACAAGCCCAGTTCCCTAACCATTGTACCACACTGCATGCTCTTCCCCCGCGTGGGTTTCCTCCCACAGTCCAAAGACTGTTTATCTCTATCTCTCTCTCTCTCTGTTTATCTATCTCTATCTACCTCTCTCTATCTATCTCCCTCTCTCTCTCCTTGTCTCTCTCTCTCCCTGTCTCTCTCTCTCTCTGTTTATCTATCTCTATCTACCTCTCTCTATCTATCTCCCTCTCTCTCTCCTTGTCTCTCTCTCTCCCTGTCTCTCTCTCTCTCTGTTTATCTCTATCTCTATCTACCTCTCTCTATCTACCTCTCTCTATCTCTCTCTGTTTATCTATCTCTATCTACCTCTCTCTATCTATCTCCCTCTCTCTCTCCTTGTCTCTCTCTCTCCCTGTCTCTCTCTCTCTCTGTTTATCTCTATCTCTATCTACCTCTCTCTATCTCTCTCTGTTTATCTATCTCTATCTATCTCCCTCTCTCTCTCCCTCCCTCTCCCTTTCTTTCTCTCCCTCCCTCTCCCTCTCTCTCTCTCTCTCCTCCGGGTATACTCCGGTTTCCTCCCACATTCCAAACACATGCACGTTAGGGGCTAACTGGAGAGTCTAAATTGCCCTGTAGGTATGAGTGTGTGAGTGAATGGTGTATGTAGTGCCCTGCGATGGATTGGCAACCTGTCCAGGGTGTATTCCTGGCTCTTGCCCCAACGCATGCTGGGATAGGCTCCATCCACCCCCCCCCTGCCACCGCAACCCTGACCATGAATAAGCGGATTAGATAATGAATGAATGAATGAATGTATGAATGTGCACATTTAGACAAGGTGCTTGAAAGGGGTATTTTGCTTTATCCAATGCGGTACAGTCACGTGTAGACTATTGCGTTTATTAAGAATGGAGACAGTAAAACAGCTGTGCATTTTGTGGCTGTGTTCGAAACCGTTCCCTATTCCCTAAATAGTGCACTATATAGTGTGTTCGCCATTTTGTAGTGTTGTTCGAATTCTCAACGGTTCATTTCGTTCACTATATAGTGCACTATGAAATACCCACAATTCACAGCGATTTGTAGTGAACAGCGTACCCTACAATTTATCCCGCATACCACAATGCAATGCGGTCGTGTCTTAGTTAGCTCACGACTTCCGTAACGGTGGCTAAAGCAGTGGCTAGCAGACAGCGCCACAGTTGACAAAACCACACGTGCACATCATTAGAATTTCAACAATTTATTGGGGATTTAACATTCAAAACTGAACATGCGAACCCGATACCACCTGAGTACATTTCAACCTGCTGTCACGAGTGCTCGGTTTGTTTACGTGATACTGGGCGCGTCCGCTTGCGTCACCTGAATATCCGGGCACTTTTTTTTTTAACGCAAATGACGTTCAGTTGTAGTGTCCGAAAACAGTATTTTCGTTCGCTACATAGTACACTATATAGTAAACACTATATAGGGAATAGTGAATAGTGAACGAGTGAGCGGTTTCGAACACAGCCTGCGTCTTTAAATTCTGACGTAGAAGACAAACCGCAAAATGGCGGATGACAGACAAGGTTAGTTATGTGCCCGTTGGCAGTTGTGGTTAGCTAATGTACCTGTGTAAAACAAAACAATATATATATATATAATTATATGGAATCTTTCAGCCGTAAAACGTCGACTTACTTCCAAAAACGTACAATTGAAATCGGATTTGAAAAGACGTTTTGTATTCTTGTACACTAACTTAAGCTAGCTGGCTAGCTCGCCTTCGCTATAAACATAAACATAGCTAACGTTAGCGAGCTATACGTTCAACGACCGTTGGCCCAGCAAGCCAAAATAGCTTGCTATAGTTAAAAAGAATAAAAGCCAGCTAGCATTGGACACACTGTATGATTTCGTTGTCAGCCTATATTTTTTAGAGGGCTAATTAGCGTAGCCATATGGCAAACTAGAATGTTTTCTACATTTTCTACACGTCTGGTATTGTTAGCTAACGTGTTTTTTTTTGCCCAACGTTAGCTAATTTGAGTTAAAATCGAAAACTGTCACCACCGTTTTATAAACTCTCGTTTCATTTCGTAGGCTAATGAAATTGCTCCTTCGGTTTAAACTGACCGCAGTTCTATAAGAATCTTTATTCTATAAGGGGGCCGTATGTACAAAGATTCTAAGAGTAGGAGTGCTGATCTGGGATCAGTTTAGCCTTTTAGCTCATAATGGATATGGTTAGGATATGGACAGGGGAAACCCAGAGCCTGTTATGTAAGATTCTAAGTAGGTAGAGCTTGGTTCTGTCTGTCTCAGTAGGTAGAGCGTGGTTCTGTGTGGCTCAGTAGGTAGAGCGTGGTTCGGTGTGGTTCTGTGTGTCTCAGTAGGTAGAGCATGGTTCTGTGTGGCTCAGTAGGTAGAGCTTGGTTCTGTGTGTCTCAGTAGGTAGAGCGTGGTTCTGTGTGTCTCAGTAGGTAGAGCGTGGTTCTGTGTGGCTCAGTAGGTAGAGCGTGGTTCTGTGTGTCTCAGTAGGTAGAGCATGGTTCTGGTTCTGTGGCTGTGTCTCAGTAGGTAGAGCGTGGTTCTGGTTCTGTGGCTCAGTAGGTAGAGTGTGGTTCTGTGTGGCTCAGTCTTCTGTGGGCTCAGAGGTGTGGTTCTGTGTGTCTCAGTAGGTAGAGCGTGGTTCTGTGTGTCTCAGTAGGTAGAGTGTGGTTCTGTGTGTCTCAGTAGGTAGAGCGTGGTTCTGTGTGTCTCAGTAGGTAGAGTGTGGTTCTGTGTGTCTCAGTAGGTAGAGCGTGGTTCTGTGTGGCTCAGTAGGTAGAGCGTGGTTCTGTGTGTCTCAGTAGGTAGAGCTTGGTTCTGTGTGGCTCAGTAGGTAGAGCGTGGTTCTGTGTGTCTCAGTAGGTAGAGCGTGGTTCTGTGTGTTTCAGTAGGTAGAGCGTGGTTCTGTGTGTCTCAGTAGGTAGAGCGTGTGTCTCAGTAGTTCTGTGTGGCTCAGTAGGTAGAGTGTGGTTCTGTCTGTCTCAGTAGGTAGAGCGTGGTTCTGTGTGTCTCGGTAGGTAGAGTGTGGTTCTGTGTGGCTCAGTAGGTAGAGCGTGGTTCTGTGTGGCTCAGTAGGTAGAGCTTGGTTCTGTGTGTCTCAGTAGGTAGAGCGTGGTTCTGTGTGGCTCAGTAGGTAGAGCGTGGTTCTGTGTGTCTCAGTAGGTAGAGCGTGGTTCTGTGTGTCTCAGTAGGTAGAGCGTGGTTCTGTGTGTCTCAGTAGGTAGAGCGTGGTTCTGTGTGTCTCAGTAGGTAGAGCGTGGTTCTGTGTGTCTCAGTAGGTAGAGCGTGGTTCTGTGTGTCTCAGTAGGTAGAGTGTGGTTCTGTGTGGCTCAGAAGGTAGAGCGTGGTTCTGTGTGGCTCAGTAGGTAGAGTGTGGTAATGTAACTTAAAATGTAAATGTCTCTCTTTCTCTCTCTCTCTTCCTCTCTCTCCCTTTCTCTCTCTCCCTTTCTCCCTCCCTCCCTCTCTCTCTCTCCCTCTCCCTCTCCCTCTACTCTCACTCTCACTCTCACTCTCACTCTCACTCTCACTCTCACTCTCACTCTCTGTCTCTGTCTCTGTCTCTGTCTCTGTCTCTGTCTCTGTCTCTGTCAATTGCTTTATTGGCATGACTGTATGGTTACTATATTGCCAAAGCAATTCAAACAAACGTGAATAAAGTAACATGACAAATAACACAACATAAACAACAACAATGTATTGACAGTTTCTTCAACATATTCTTATTGACATTCTCCTCACTGTTTGTCCCTCAGGTTGTGACATGCTGTCACATACTTGGCAGCTAAATGTGCTCCATGCCCCTCTCTTAATAGAATTTGATTTTTTTTTTTATTGTTGTCCAATTGGGTAAAATTAGGGATTAATAAATCAAATTTGTTAAAATATTCTATTCTAATGTTATTGAATTTTTCACAATTCAAGAGGAAGTGCATCTCTGTCTCTACCTCACCTGTCATGCAGTGACCACATATTCTTTCTTCTCTTGGTAGCCAGGATTTCTTGTGTCTACCTTTCTCTATGGCTAGACTGTGGTCACTGAGTCTGTACTTGGTCAAGATCTGTCTCTGCTTTGTATCTCTGACAGTGAAGAGATACTCCGCCAATGTGTACTCTCCTTTTAGGGCCAGATAGCAATTCAGTTTGTTTTGTGTTTTGGTTTGATTGTTCCAATGTTCCAGATAGGTATTTTTAGTTTGTTTAACAATTTGGTTTACTCTGATTTGTGATTGTAAAGCAGTGCTGGACTGAGATTGAACTATGTTAGGTGTTATTTGGTTAGTAAGTCTCATGACCAGCTGACTTAGGGGATTCGTTTTGGAGTTCAGTTCTTGGTTTTGCAGTGCTTGAAATTGCAGAGTATCTTGGGGACTAGATTTAAGATGCATCCAGAATTTAAGTGTTCTTTTTTTAATGTTTATAATTAATGGGTATCGACCTAATTCTGCCCTGCATGCATTGGTTGGTGTTTTCCTTTGGATATTAAGTACAGTTCTGCAGAATTCTGCATGCAGGGCCTCTATAGGATGCTTGTCCCATCTAGTGTAATCGTGTTGACTGAGTGCACCCCACACTTCACTTCCATATAAGGCAATTGGTAGGATTACACTATCAAATATCTTAGACCAAATTCTGACTGGTATGTCAATTTTGTGGAATTTTCTTCTAATTGCATAGAAAGCTCTACAGGCTTTCTCTTTCAGTGCATTCACTGCCAGACCAAAGTTACCTGAGGCACTGATTTTGAGCCCCAGGTAGTCATAGAACAAGGTGTGCTCTAGTGTGGTGTTTCCTAGAGTGAACACATGTCTGCTTTCCTGGGATCTGGGCTTTTTTTGGAAGATTATTATTTTTGATTTTTTTAAGTTTACCGTCAGGGCCCAGTTCTGACAGTATTGCTCCAGCAGATCCAGGTGCTGCTGTAACCCCTGTTCTGTGGGTGACAGCAGCACCAGGTCGTCTGCATAGAGCAAGAATTTAACTTCCTTGTTGTTTAGGGTTAGGCCAGGGGCTGCAGATTGTTCCAACAACACCGCCAACTCATTAATGTAAACATTAAAGAGAGTTGGGGACAAGTTGCATCCCTGGCGAACCCCTTGCCCTTGAGTGAAGAAATCTGTTCTTTTATTTCCAATTTTTACTCCAGACTTATTATTGACATAAATAGATTTGATTATGTCATAAACCTTACCCCTACCCCACTTTGGAGAATTTTATAATACAATCCCTCTTGCCAAATTGAATCAAATGCTTTTTTAAATCAATAAAGCATGCAAAAATTTTTTTTTTTTTTTGGTGTATGTGTTGATCAATTAGGTGTGTAGGGTGTAAACATGATCAGTAGTGCGGTGATTTGGTAGAAAGCCAATTTGTCCTTTACTCAAGACATTGTGTTCGAGAAGGAAGGCTAGCATTCGGGCATTGATAATGCTGCAGAAAACCTTCCCCAGACTACTGCTCACACAGATGCCTCGGTAGTTGTTGGGGTCCAATTTGTCTCCACTCTTGTGTATTGGGGAAATAAGCCCCTGACTCCAAATCTCAGGAAAGCAGCCAGCTTGAAGAACAAGATTGAACAGTTTAAGCAGGGCCTGCTGCAGCTCAGGGGTGCTGTGTTTAAGCATCTCTGTCCTGATACTGTCAGGGCCACATGCTTTTCCAGATTTTAGTTTTTTAATGTTGTCTTCTAATTCTTTCATCGTAATTTGGTAATCAAGAGGATTCTGATTGTTCTTGATAGTTGCTTCAAGGATTCTCAATTTTTCTTGAATTTGTTTCTGCTCAGAATTTAGACTGTTAGGGGACATTTTTTCATAAAGGTTTTCAAAATGTTTTTTCCAAATGCCACTGTTTTGTAAGGCCAAAATGTTTATTATTCTTTTTGCTTAAGCTGTTCCATCTCTCCCAGAATTGGTTTTGGTCAATTGAGTCTTCAATTTCTTTTAGTTTTTGATTGTAGTGTTCTCGTTTTTTCTGTTTTAGTGTCTGCTTGTATTCTCTCAGTGTTTCAACATCATTTTGACGCAGGTCTATGTTTTGTGGTTGATGGTGTTTTTGGTTGGAAAGGTTTCTTAATTTTTTCCTGACATTTCTGCAGTCCTCATCGAACCACTCTTCCTTTTTTGGCTTCTGTTTAACTGTAGAGCTGCTTTTAATGAGACCTGCTTTATTGGCTGATTTATGATAAATGTTATTAATATTTGTTACAGCCATATTTGTGCCTAATTGATTTGGTTGAAACTCTTTTGATAGAAAGGTGTTAATAAGGTTAGTAATTTCAGGTGAACTCATTATATTTTTGAATTTGACCTCACTGTCAGGAGCCCATCTGTATGATGTATTTAGTCTGAACAGTTTGCAGGGCTCAGATTCATTGTTTTTCTGCTGTCCAATTCTTTTTAAATACACATTTATCTGACAGTGGTCTGTTAGTGGTGTCTGTGGTCTGACAGTGAATGCACTAATGAAGGAGGGGTCTATGTCAGTAATTGCATAGTCGACCACACTAGTCCCAAGAGCTGAACAATACGTGAACCTCACTAAAGAGTCCCCTCTGATCCTACCATTAAGCATGTACAGACCTAAGGATCGACAGAGATGTACTAACTCTTTCCCAGTTTTGTTGACGACACGGTCAGGATTGTTCCTTTGGGTAGTGGTGGGGGTGAAGTACAGTGAGGACTGTCTGAAGATGTGGCTATTGCCAGCAGAATCCACTATATCCGGCTCACATCCAGTTCTAGCATTCAAATCTCCAATCAATAAAACATGACCCTGGGCCTGGTAATGTCCTATCTCTAAATGGAGATTTTCAAAAAGTTATCATTATAATAGGGCGATTCCAGAGGGGGAGTGTAGGCTGCACATATATATAATTCGTCGTCACACTGGATGGTGTCTTTATTTAATTTAAGCCAGATATGAGTTGGTGCTTTTTTGATTTGCTGTAATTGGGTTGACAGGTCCTCTATACCACACAATAACTCCACCTGAATCTCTGCCGTGTCTTACGTTTTTCTGTTTGAGGGATGGCAGTAAAATTTCTTCATAGCCTGGGGGGCAGTGAGTGTCTGTCATGTCGACACCAGGTCTCTAACAATATTATTATGTCATGAGTTGAAATACATGAGATAAACTCAGGGTTTGTGCTCTTCGGTCCAAAAACCGAAGAATACAAACCCTGAATGTTCCATGAACTAATAGAAAGAGATTTCATTAATATTTCATTATATAGATTTCTGTACAATGACAAGTAGGACAGTATGATTAAATTGACATATTATTTACAATTATTATTATTATTTATTTTTTTGTTAGCAACACAATTAGAAGCAGGCAGTATAGGCCATTTACCCCCTTTCTTTTTTTTTTTTTTTTTTTTTCAACCAATAATCTTACAGATGAGGTGTAGTAACTGCCTCAACTCTCCAATATCTGGATTTCCTGAGACTACCTGTGCATAGGTAAGATGCCTCTCAGGGGATAGCATGGCTTGAGCTGTGCCATGCTGTGCTCCTGTGTAGTGTGCATTGCTAGCCATGTTGTCTTGAGACCTGGCACCAGTGTCTGGCTGGGCTCTACTAGGCGGGCTCCACTGGGAGGGATCCGCTGGGCTGGGCCCTACTGGGTGGGGTTCTGCAGGCTGGGCTCTCCTCTCTTTCGCTGGTGGGGCGTGTGCCGTCTTGCCTCGTGGGGTTGTGGTGGTCCTCTGATGAGATGTGGAGCTGAAGGTTCTCCGCTGGCTGTTGCTCCTCTCAGGTCCTCTGCGAATATCCAGACGCTGTCCCGGACCAGGTGGACATGATCGTATAGGTGCTCGTGTGTCAGAGTGGGGTGGTGGGCAATGTTTACGTTGGTCAGCATCGCTCAGTCGGTGGTGATCTTCCTGTTGATTTTGTTGATCAGGTCACAGGGGAAGTCTGTCCGTGGCAGTAGTGTGGAGATGGTGATATTGGCCCTGGGAAACTCTCTGTGTGCTTTTCTAGCCACCTTAACCACTGCTTCTGCTACCTTCTCTCCCTTGTAGCGCAGGTTGTTTGTGCCTGTGTGTATTATGATGTTGTCAGGGTCACCTAGGTGAGTGTGACAGAGGAGCTGTAGCGCTTTGTCAGTGTGGGGGCACCAGAACTTACCAACACTGTGTCTGGGGAACAGCTCTCTGTGCTTGAGGAATTTACCATTAGAGTCCATGAGGATGGCAGTTTTCGGGGGCTTTCGGCATTGCTGTAGTCTCTGTTCCTCTGCAACAGGCTGTGCGCAGGGCGGGGGAGGGGGAGGGCCTGTGTGTGTGGCTGGAGGAGCAGTGCTGTCCTGTGGAGGGGTAGGGGGGCTGGGGTCCACACTGGAGTCCAGGCTGATGTGTGGCTCTGCCTGGCTGCTGGTCTCAGTCTGTGAGCCTGTGTCTGTGGTCTGGCTGTGGGGGGGCTGCTCTGCTGCTGTCATGCACAGCAGTTGCTCTCTGAGATTGAGGATGTGTGTGTCCCTCTGCTCCACCTCCTCTCTCATTTTATATAGTTCATCTCTGAGAGTCTTATTTGCTTTATGAAGCTCACTCACATTCTCTCCTAACCGTGCGATTGTAGCTCTGGTTTCTTCTTTGAACAGACTCATGTCATCTCTCAGTTGTTTAACGGCGTCAGTCTCTGGGAGTTTGTTCTCCTTGAGTTCAATTATCTCTACCTCTAGAAGGGAGAGACACTCCTGGATGCGCTGTATTGACACTGCTGTCCTGGGTGTCTGGGGGCTGCAAGGGGCTGTGTGTGTGTTGGAGCAGGCTGCTGGAGGGGTACTGGAGGTTGTGTGTGCAGGGGAGGTAGGAGCAGTGACACAGGGGCCTGAGGCCTGAGACTTTTGCTCTGAGTCAGACAGGGCAGGAGGTATGGTAGCACTTTTTTTTCTAGCAAGAGTTTTCAGTCTGTCAAAGTCTCTTTCAAATTCCTCTATTTTTATTTCTGCTCCTTGAACCATTACAGTGCCAGTGTTGTAAAGGTTTATATTACATTTTGGAACAGTATCTGGATATAGTTGCCTAATTGACTTGTTCCCACTCATTTTCAGATCTGTAAACTCTTCACGAAGAGTGGAGTGCCAGGCTTCTGTGTGCTCTGTGTAGAAGAGCAAGTCTGCTTTGCTTTCTCTGTCATTTATTAGCTGCTTATAGTCAGCTCTTAGTGTCTCTGGGAAATCTCTCAGTAACTTGCTCCTGTGCTTTTTTCTCCCTGCTTCACTAGTGACATTGTCAGGATAGCTGATTGGTCAGCTCCCCAAGCTCCACCCACTAGGCTGTTGTAAAAATGTATCCATTTTTAACTGCCAATTTTCAAATGTCAAAAAGAAAATGTCCGTTGCTGCTCACTCTCTCTCTCTTACACTCTCATACACAGGCTGAGTGGCTGTTACCTGATAGACTAGCTAGAAAGTTTAATGTCCTTATGGATTTTAACAGTATCCTACCTTCCAAATCTTCGTATTTAATCCGTCTGTGTCCTAGCTGTCCTATCCTCTGTCCTTTTTGCCTTTATGATGTCCTTTTTCTTGTTTTGTCCTGCTTATGTTCCTCCTCTCCCTGTAATTTGACTAGTTATTCAGTTAGCTTGCTTGTTTGCTAGTTTCTCACCTATTTTTATTTTGCTGTTTTAATTGAGTGGTGAGTCCAAATTCCCTGGAAAGTTGCTCACATTTTTCCTGGGTTCTTAAGGTTTAATTTAAGGGTATACTTGTCATTGTACTTAATCTAAAAACAATAAAATGTAAAGGCTGTTATAGGAGCTCATTTTTATGCTGCTGAAGGCTGCTGAAGTCTCTCTCTCTCTCTCTCTCTCTCTCTCTCTCTCTCTCTCTCTCTCTCCCCTCCTCTCTCTCTCTCCTCTCTCCCTCTCTCTCTACCTCTCTCTCTCTCTCTCTCTCTCTCTCTCTCTCTCTCTCTCTCTCTCTCTCTCTCTACCTCTCTCTCTGATCTTTCACCTTCTTTTTTTAAATTTTTTATTCTTCACTTTCTCCCAATTTGTTAGCCAATTACACCCGCTATTTTTCAGCATAATTGTACCTCGATTTTATTCAGTCTCCCTCTTGTGGTGAAGAAGTGAACTGACGGAGCGCGGTCTCTCTGTCTTTCCCCCAAAGAGGCGGAGAGCGAGGAGGAGTCCTACGAGGTGGTGGACCTGACCGACTACGCCAGGCGACACCATTGGTGGAGCCTCGTGTTCGGCAACAACTCCGGACCAATCGCAGAGAAGTACTCCGTGGCCACGCAAATCATGATGGGCGGAGTCACTGGATGGTATGTTGACTACTGGGAGGGGGAGAGAGGGAGAGAGAGAGGGAAGGAGGAAGGAAAGAGAGAGAGAGGGAAGGAGGGAAGGAAAGAGAGAGAGAGGGAAGGAGGGAAGGAAGGAGAGAGAGAGGGAGGGAGAGAGAGAGGGAGGGAAAGAGAGAGAGAGAGGGAGGGAAGGAGAGAGGGAGGGAGAAAGAAAGAGAGAGGGAAGGAGGGAAGGAAAGAGAGAGAGGAAGGAAGGAAGGAGAGAGAGGGAAGGAGGGAAGGAAGGAGAGAGAGAGGGGGAAAGAGAGGGAGGGAGAGAGAGAGGGAGGGAAAGAGAGAGAGAGAGAGGGAGAGAGAAGAGAGAGAGAGGGAGAGAAGGAAAGAGAGGGAAGGAGAGAGAGAGAGAGAGGGAGGGAGAGAGAGAGCGAGAGAGAGAGAGTAGAATATCAGCACAGACAGGGCCAGTGTCTACCCTGATGTCTGTTTTGGATGTTACAGAACAACAAGATGTGGGATGATCTTGCTATTATGAAACATTTAAAATGAGAAATTCAACTACTTCTGTTTTACATTTTTTTTTTTTTTTTAAGTTTATAAATCTTGCGGCCTCCCGGGTGGTCTAGCGGTAAGAATGTTCGACGCTGGCCACTGCGACCGGGGTTCGATTCCACCAGGTCGCGCCAGAGTCTGCTCTGGCTTGGAGCGCCACTAGAGGGCCGGCGATTGGCCGTCCGCCCCAGGGAGGGGGGGAGGGAAGCCGATATGAGCTCACTGCGTATATACATATATTGTTACATTGTTGTGGTGGGGCAGATATTTTGTTTAAAAAAAAACAGTGGTTCTAACTCACCTTAATTTTGACCTGAATCGTTTCAACCCCGATATTCTTTTTATTTTATTTATTTATTTATTTTGCAAAATACAATAAAGATGAGCAAAAAAAAAGGCAATGAAAAAAACTGTCTTCGTTGTTGAGCAAAAAAAAAAAGGCAATCAGCTTGATCTTACACTCAAAATATGAGAGAAGTCTAACCTTTAATTCAGGGCGTCAAATCTTATCCGAGAATGTCCACAGAGTGCCAATAATTGTGACACGTGTTTTTGAGAAAGAATAAACAATTTTAAAAGATAAAAACAAGACCAAAAGATAAAAAATGTTAAGATTTTTCTTCACTTTGAATAATTTCACTTCAATTAAAGTAGGGATGTCCAATCTTATCCAAGAAGGGCCGGTGTGGGTGCAGGCTTTTGTTCTAGCCCAGAACTAAAAGCCTGATTCAACTAATCCACCAATCATGGTCTTCAATCGAGACCTTCATTAGTCGAATCAGGTGTGATAGTGCTGGGCTACAACAAAAGCCTGCACCCACACTGGCCCTTCTTGGATAAGATTGGACATCCCTACTTTAATTGAAGTGAAATTATTCAAAGTGAAGAAAATCTTAACATTTTTTTATCTTTTGGTCTTGTTTTTATCTTTTAAAATTGTTTATTCTTTCTCAAAAACACGTGTCACAATTATTGGCACTCTGTGGACATTCTTATGGACACAGTCTGAATTAAGTATATTCCCATTTATGTGTATATATATATATATATATATATATATATATATATATAAACAATTTTAAGTGGTCATTCATGACTTCCTGTTTCACTGGGGTATAAATATGAGGTGACACACAGGCCAAACTCCCTTCGTCATCCATCAACATGGGGAAGATCAGAGAATACACAAATGAAATGAGACAAAAGGTTGTTGACCTTCATAAATCAGACAATGGCTATAAAAGGGAGCTGGACTTGTGTGGTGTAATGGTTAGGGAGCTGGGCTTGTGACTCAGAGGTTGCAGGTTCAATCCCCAGGTGGGGGGCACTGCTGTTGTAAAAAATGATTTTTATGTAGCGGCAAATCTAGCGGTTTAATCAGTGTAAAACATCGCTAGGTATGCGCTTTGATACACCGCCTCAATAACCAGGCCTTTTTCCCAGTTCAAATCGGTCCAGAAAGTTCTGTAAAACAAGTCGGAATCATGCTAACTGGCTATCCAGTCGTTTCAATGGTCGCGATAGCATCAGTGTGACATTTTTTATGTAGCGGCAAATCTAGCGGTTTAACCAGTGTAAAACATCGCTAGGTATGCGCTTTGATACCCCGCCTCAATAACCAGGCCTTTTTCCCAGTTCAAATCGGTCCAGAAAGTTGTGTAAAACAAGTCGGAATCATGCTAACTGGCTATCCAGTCGTTTCAATGGTCGCGATAGCATCAGTGTGACATTTTTTAACCTAGCGGCAAATCTAGCGGTTTAATCAGTGTAAAACATCGCTAGGTATTCGCTTTGATACCCCGCCTCAATAACCAGGCCTTTTTACCAGTTCAAATCGGTCCAGAAAGTTGTGTAAAACAAGTCGGAATCATGCTAACTGGCTATCCAGTCGTTTCAATGGTCGCGATAGCATCAGTGTGACATTTTTTAACCTAGCGGCAAATCTAGCGGTTTAACCAGTGTAAAACATCGCTAGGTATGCGCTTTGATACCCCGCCTCAATAACTAGGCCCTTTTCCCTGTTCAAATCGGTCCAGAAAGTTGTGTAAAACATGTCGGAACGGCGGTTTGACATTTTTCATTTTAAGTTAAGCCGTTGCCTAGCAACGGTTCTTCTGGAACTGTGATCAAGCCATTTCAAAACATAAACGGCTCTGGTTTCCAAAGTACAGCATGTATAAACATTCTGTAAAAAAGGCGTCTTAATAGAGGTAGTCCTCTCCCGTTTACAGTTTGAATGGTGTCGGTATGATTTAAAATGAAGGAGCTGTGATAAAATATAAATCGCCTCCAATTAAAAAAAAATTGACAATTTTTTTGACTTAACATGGCAGCGAATGCGAGTTTTAGACAGCGTTCTCTGTCCTTAATGGCGATTGTTTCAGAAACCGTGCGTCCCTATTTCAATGGAAGTAACAGTGTGGGCCTGTACAGTGTAAGGTGTGGGAGTTAGACGATAATGTTTGGGAGATTTGGGATAAAATTCTGCTGCCTCGTCAAGCCAGAGGCCCTTGTGACGTCACCCACTCTAGTTGTGAACATTCCATTCCATTGACTCCAATGTAAAGTGGAATCTGACATTTTTTAAATAAATAAATCTCATAAATAGCATTTGTTTATTTTAACATTGTGTCTTTCCTCTCGAAGGTGTTCAGGAAATCTTCTAACCTAACACTGTGTGTTTCCTCTCGAAAGTGTTCAGGAAATCTTCTAACCTAACACTGTGTCTTTCCTCTCCAAGGTGTTCAGGAAATCTTCTAACCTAACACTGTGTCTTTCCTCTCCAAGGTGTTCAGGAAATCTTCTAACCTAACACTGTGTGTTTCCTCTCCAAGGTGTTCAGGAAATCTTCTAACCTAACACTGTGTCTTTCCTCTCCAAGGTGTTCAGGATATCTTTTTCAAAGGGTTGGGAAGATTGCAGCCACAGCAGTCGGCGGAGGATTCCTTTTATTACAAGTAAGATGGTCTAACCCCTACCCCTACC
>JAINUG010000961.1:0-39447 GCA_029706075.1 Aldrovandia affinis | reverse complement strand
GTATTTCTAGAAAATTACAACATCCTAAGGGATAGCCAGCATGGTTTTTGCAAGGGTAGGTCATGTCAGACAAATCTGCTGACATTTTTGAGAAGCAACCAAGTGTCTGGATGAGAGAAAGGCGTATGATATTATATACTAGATTTCCAAAAAGCATTTGATAAGGTGCCACATGACAAACTCATTATCAAAATGAGAGCAGTAGGAATTACAGGTGGCATTTTTAGAGTGGGTTCGGAACTGGTTACTGGATAGAACACAAAGGGTAGTAATAGGCGGGATCTTATCCGAGGAGGGGTATAGTGGGAAGTGGAGTTCCGCAGGATCGGTGCTGGGACCACTGCTCTTTTTATCATCTACATAAATGACATTGATATGGACATTGAAAGCACATTAGTTAAATTTGCAGATGATACAAAAACTGGGAGGCTTAGCAAATAGTCAGAATCTACTAAAGTAATCCAAGACGATCTGAATAGAATCCAGAAATGGGCAGAAACCTGGCAAATGAAATTTAATATAACTAAATGTAAAGTTCTACATGTGGGGAATAAAAACATAGGACAGGATTATTTTATGGGAGGTAGAAAACTAGAATGTGCACACATAGAAAAAGACCTAGGAGTCCTAGTTGATCAAAGCTTGTCAGGGACTGGTCAATGTGCGGTAGCAGTTAAAAAGCCAACAGGATGCTGGGATACATAGCCAAGAGTATAGAGTACAAATCGAAGGATCATATACCCTATACAATGCCCTTGTTAGGGCCACACTTGGAATATTGTGTGCAGTTCTGGGGACCGCATTACAAAAAGATATAGATGCGCTGGAAAAGGTCCAAAGACGGGCAACCAGACTGATTCAGGCATAAAAGACAAGTGTTATGAGGAAAGGCTAGAGATGCTTGGACTGTTCAAGCTTAGTAAAAGGAGACTTAGGGAGATTTGATTGAGGCTTTTAAATTTATTAAAGGAATTAACAAAGTGAATTTTGGAAATTATTCAAGTTGAGTTCGGTTAGCAGAACGAGGGGCATAAATGGAAACTGACAAAGGGTAAATTTCACACGGACACTAGGAAATATTTTTCACACAGAGAGTGATCAATGCGTGGAATAGCTTGCCTGGACATGTAGTAGAGGCTGAGACACTAGGGTATTCAAGGCTAGGCTCGATCCAGTGTTAGACACTCTAGCCTTTGGATAAACTAAGCATGTGAGCAGATTAGTGGTAGGAACGGACGAGCAGTGTTGGGCTGAATGGCCTGTTCTCGTCTCCCCCTTATGTTATGTTATGTTATGTTATTAATGCACATCTTGTAAGTCACTCTGGATAAGAGCATCTGCTAAATGCTTAAAATTTAAAATGTAAATGTAAATTGGAAGAGGTTAAGGGTTTACATTTATGTTTTACTCTCTTACAGGATGATTTTACAGTTATAAAGAATGAACAATCAAAGGAAACATCTCAAAAGACCAAGATGGGTCTCTGCTGTAAGCATGCTTCTTTGTACACTAGGTAATTTACATTTGAAACTTTCCACTGTTCTTTGCTTGGAGCCCATTCATTTTATATAGAATAATATGAAAACTTTTCAAATAAATGTTAACTTTACGCATGCTATCTCAGCTCATTCTCCAGTGACCAGCAATCAGTCAGCAACAAGTACTACCAATTTATTAAATTAACTACTCTAATCTAAGAATAAATGTACATGGCAGAGAGAGTGAAAAATGGAGACAGTGCTTACTGGAGAAAACATACCTTCAGGGAGAGAGAACTGGATTTGAAATGTTAGTAAGAGGTCATGTGGAAAAGGAATTGAGCACACTGTTAGTATTTTCATTAGGGCTGGGACTTTAACGCGTTAATTTCGATTAATTAATTACAGAAAAAATAACGCGTTAAAAAATTTACGCATTTTAATCGCACTATATATTTTGCACTCCAGACACCACGGAACGTTTCTCAATGCTAAACATGTTGCAGCTAGCGTGGAAGCCAGAGCTAACGCTGATCAGGCTAACGTTAGTCCTAGTACGAGCAAGCAGAGTCGCCAACCCACACTCGACCAGATGACGGGGTTCAGAGCCAAGATGAGTAAGACCACGTCTAACAAAGTAACCAGCTCACTGGATTGCCGTGGACTGTAGACCACTTTCGGTGGTCGAAGATAAGGGGCTAGAAAAGTGCTACAGATTGCGTCGTCTGACACAATTTATGAACTGCCATGCAGAAAGATAATTTCGAAAAAATCCAGCAGCTTCTTCCAGGTCCTTTGCACTATCATATTCCTAAAATTGCTGCACTTTGTTAAAAATTGCACTGGTCTGTGTAGTAGCTAAAATAAACAAGATTTTGCTGCTTAAACTTATGTATATGTCTATTCATTGATTCACTCGTATACCAAAATCCATTTGAATTGAAAAATGTTGCTTCTCGTGTCAAATATTGATATGCGATTAAAATGCGATTAATTTCGATTAATTAATTACAAAGCCTCTAATTAATTAGATTAATTTTTTTAATCGAGTCCCACCACTAATTTTCATTTTAAATAAAGTTAGTATTTGGAATTTGAATGTTAGTTGTGTGTTGGTGTGCAGGATACAAGGTGTTCTGCTGCATTATTTCCTGTACTAGCGACAGCAAGAATCATTTAACGGTATCTCTAGCAATGTGCAACAGTGTTTTCTGAGTCAGGGGGGTTAGTTAGCGGTAATTTTGTGGCACAAGTGTGCTACTATTTCATATTGAATTTAATTGCAAATAGCATCATTATTTTAAACCATATTGCACATCCAGTTGAAGCCAATTGACCCTGCTGCATGTTCTGCAATCAAATCCTGACCATGCGAGCGCTCATGGGGCAACACATATTTGACTATAGTGTCTCCCAGTGAGGGACAGTTTCAGTCGCAGCTCCAGTTTCAGGGTTCCTCCCACCTCAACAGGCAAGAGCAACTCTTCTGTTACAGTGAGAATAACCCCCATCTTGTGAATAACCCCCTATGTGTTACAGTGTACCAGTGTGGGAGGACTGAGGGGATTACAGTGGCAGCTGCTGGTTCCACCACCAATGTGACAGTGGGGCAGAGCGTCCTGTTTCCTCTCTCACCTGAGGGAGACCAAACTGCCATAATTGAGCTGACTTTTAAATCCATCGTTGTAGTTTCCTGGTTCTCTAAATATAAAATACATGATTTACATAGCTTATATGAACATCGCATTGACATTCAAGAAAACGGCTCAATACGTTTGAATAATGTACAGCTCTCTGACTCTGGCCTTTATCGCATTAAAACAAACTATATGTTAGACTTCAAATCCCCAAAGGTCTCAAATTGTCACCTGCAGGTTTTTGGTAAGTGTGCAGAAAGAAGGTTTCACATATGTGTGAATGTTTTTGCATCTGCACAGTGTGTTATTCAGTGTAGTGAATACAGAATTTAATTGTGATGGAAAAAGCATGATATTTTATTATAGTTGAGAAAGCAAATATACTTTTAAATTCATATATATACTTTCATACTTTTTTAATCTACAGTGGGAAAAGACAATACTCTATTAATCTGAATGTTGTCAACCCTCTTAGGAGGTTTTTGGTATGTAGTTTAATTAGTGAGGCTTAATAGTCATAATGTTAGCTCTAAGCGTATATTTAAATATAAGTTTCTAGAATATCAGCATGTAAATAAATGGAGTCAGCATGTAATTAAACTGACTCTGATTTCCTATAGAGCGCGTCTCTAAACCCAACATCACAGCTGAGTGTCGGAGGAATAACATCAGTCTGAGCTGCTCCAGCATTCGGGGGAATGAAGTGACGTACTGCTGGGAAACTCTGCCCCCTGGTGGCAACAACAGCTGTTTGCACCTGGGTCAAACAATGGAGATATACCCTCTCCCTCCATCTGAGTCCACAACATACACGTGCACAGCCAAGAATCCTGTCAGCAGAGCCACCAGTGACCCTATTGACCTGGGAGTCTGCTCCATCCAGCAGCCACGAGGTGAAGTAAATATGGGCAACTGCCCCCCTCCCATTCTCAATGGCCCAGACATGCATGCACATGCTTGAATATTCATGCAGTTAGTTGACCCCTTTTTAGCACTCTGCAATCTACCACACCTACTGTTTCAGAGGCTTGCACTGCTAGGGCAGCTGAAACAAGCAGATCACTGGCACCCATTTGGGCAGAAGAGTCACTCCTGATATGAGGCAGGTAATGCCCTGTGGACTACAACCCTGGACTGGGACCTCTATTGGGTGGAGATTTGTAGTTTTATTTAGATCTGGATTAACTGGTGATGTTATTCCCAACCTTGAGTACCTACCAATATGGATTTAGAAAAGAGGTGGATACGATGAGGAGAGGAGGGAACGGTAAAAAGCAAAACCCGAAACTGAAAAAATGTGAATACATATCACATGACATTTCATCCAATCACAAAGTCTCTTATTTTTGTTATAACTAAACCATTTGTAAATCTGAAGAATTCATACTTATTTCTTCTCTGATGAATGTTTCACCAAAATATACCCCTTTGAAGAAATAATGGTTTATGGAAAATAAAATCACAAAAGTTTTTTTCTTTCAGATGGTAGATGGGTTCCAGCTCTGTGTGGACTGTCAGCCGTATTCCTCATCGGATTGTTGATATTCCTCTACAAGAGGAACCAACCTACGATCAAGCACCAGCCTGCTCCTCCGTGCCCCCAGGACCAAGCTCCACACCATGGGGGATCGGGCCTTCTGCTCGACCGCACCTCGTCTGTGTAACTCTCTCCCTGACCACCGGAGGGCACCACAGGATCTGGGCTCTTTTAAATCAGGCCTAAAAACCTTCCTTTTTAACAAGGCCTTTCCTTAACTTGGGCTGTGTCCCAAATTGCCTACTTGCGTCCTGTGTTCTCGTGTACTTGTAAGAACGCACTTCCAAGTACACTCAAAATAATTCTCTACCGAGAGTCAGGGTTCCCGCGCTGGTCTTAAAAAGCCTTAAAGTCTAAAATCCAACAATCCGATTTTTAAGGCCTAAAAAGGTCTTAAATTTTAGTTATTAGGTCTAAAAAATGAGGTGCTAGGTCTTAAAAGTGAGATTAGCTCTCTATTGTGTTAAACGTGTTTTGAGTGTCCTGCAAAGAAATCAGTCCTATCTATTTACACGGAAATTAATCAAGCTGGAACCAAAAAAATGCAAATTCGCTGCCCCCGGGAGAAATTATTGGCCAACGAAGCTACGTATCGTTCGAGTTGGTTGAACTTAGACAAGAGCTAGCTAGCTCGTGTTTTGTTTTGAGTTTCCTCGCTATGTAATTTGATAAGCCATGGGCAAGTGTAGGTTTAATGAGCTATGGGTAGAGAAAAGCGCGTTTAGGTCCTGGTTAAAAGCAGTGGATGGGAATCCGCATGAAGCCCGTTGCACTTTATGCAAAAAAATATTAAACTCGAACATTAGGGGTAAAGTCTCTGGAATCGCATGCGAAGTCCTCAAAACATGAGACCCAAATAAGAGGTCTGCAACAAACCAGACAACTCTCCTCCATGCTTCCTCCTTCGGGGACGCAGTGCCTGCAGCTCCGCCTCCGGCCTCCCAGCTCCCTGCTACCGCGGCCCAGTCTCCCGGTCCCTCTAATCGGCCTCCCGCTACTGAAGGAAGAATCGACCTTGCGCTGGGATCCACGCCAACACTGGTGGCAGAAGTGATGTGGACGCTGGAAACCGTAGTTAAACACCAGTCCTATAACAGCAACGAAGGCATTGGCAAGCTTTTTGCCGCATGTTCCCGATTCTGACATCGTGAAAACATTTGCGTGTGGTGGTGATAAACGGCTTATATCACAAAGTTCGGTTTGGCGGAATACATAAAGAGGGATCTCGTCGCAAAGTCAACAACGGACCATTCGTTGTTTTGTTTGAAAAAGTTTGAACAAGGCGACCAAGACCAAGCAGCTGGACATACATGTTCGTTTCTGGGATGAGGGAAAGTCCAGTCTAGGTACCTGGGGTCCCAGTTCATGGGACATGCAACAGCGCAGGACTTGCTGGCGAATGTCAAAGTAAGTAACGCAAATCAATTATTGATCTGTTCCATTTGGTAGCTATTTTCTATAATGCCATTAGCTGTAGTGTGTCACAGCTAACTTTACATCAGTGGGCCTATTGTAGGCTAACGTTAACTTAGCCTACTTGTCTCATCTGTGAACATACTAGCTACAGTACGTTAATTTTCAGCTTCATAGGAATGAGTGTTTGAGTACATTTGAAATGATTGTTGTTAGCCAATATTGCAATTATCACAGCCATATTGGCTACAGTGACCTTTTATGTCAACCAGTGTAGTTTCAGTGAATCTAGAATGACCAATACATGTCTAATTGTTGATGTACTGATTTATGTAATTTTTTTCTTTATATGTTTTGTGATAGGTGATGTTATACTGGAGCAGTTCGGTGCTCTCCTGTCCCTTGAGGGGAGAAGTGAGGAGTTCCACTCTTTCCAACCCATGCGAAAGAGAGTGGATGTCTTCTTGCGTGATGTCCTCAGCGAGCCCTACCCTGACCTCTGGGCTTTTTGCCAGAAGCTGCTCATCTTGTCCCAGGCAGATGGCCGAGCTCATCTCCAAGTCAAACATCCTGTGAAAGGGCAGCAAGAAGAAGTTGGCGAGCTTGAGATAATTGAGAAGGAGATAGAGGCAAAGGGAGCAGAGCTCAGAAAGATTGAGTGATGTTTTTTGTTGTTGGGGACTGGTTCAGTTTTCACAAAGTTTTCACAGAAATGCCCCCAAGTAGTTCCTCCCCAGCTCTGTTACATAGTAACAAGTGTCGTGTCTCTTTGTATACATACTGTAACATTAAGCTGTTATAAGCTTTTGTGCACTTTGTTCTCTTCACTTTGAAGTGACTTTCTACAGTTAATAAAAATATAAAAATAAATGTACTTTTGAGACTTATTTATTTTATATTAATTATCCTTCAGACTTTTTTGTCTGTATGGCAGTGAAATCCCTAATTTCATCACCCCGAGGATGACAAAAAGCTATCATATGGTGTCGCGAATAGGTCTAAAATTCTATTCAAAGAGGTCTAAAAAAGTCTTAAATTTGACTTGTTGAAACTTGTAGGAACCCTGGAGAGTGCAAGAATGCAGAATGCTTAAAATCCGTTACATTTGAAACGCACTCTTCTGACCTTAGCAAGAAATGCATCCAGTGCAGGTTACATTGAAGCAACGCCGTTGGTGATAGTTGCCCGTGAGCTTATTAGGGTTGTGTGGTGAAAGGTTGCTGATATTGGTTAACATAGTACGTTAACAGGAGAAAAAAAACCTATAAGTATTTTCAGTTTAAGATGAAACGATTAAACGTGGATAAGCCATCTCTAGTCAGTAACATATGTTCATAGTTTTATGGCATTGCTGTGTTTTATTTATAGCTAACTTAGTTAGCTAAAGTTACGTTTTCAAGTGCTTTGTTGATGTTACAGTAACGTTTTTCATTTTAAGTTGGGCTAATATAGTTTACAAGTTGCAAAGTAGCTTTGTTCGTATTACTTAAGTAGCCTACATAGCAGTAATACTATGCTGTATATATACTGTACCCGCTCCAAAGATTACTCTGTGCGTTACCTTTTGTTGTTCATGATGCTTAACAGAAGGGAACCCAGGCCTAGACCCCGCCAAAAGCAAGCCTAAGGCGACAGTGGCAAGTAAAAACTCCCTTGACAGGGAGAAACCTTGGGAGGAACCAGACTAAAAGGGGGGGAGCCCATCCTCTTCTGGCCGGTACAGGGTGTGTCCAAAAAAGACTGTGTCATGGTCAGTCCAAAGTGACTCAGGGCTGGATAACTTTTCTGAGTTAGGTAGTCAGTGGGGGGGGCTAAACCACATGAAGGGGGTCCAGATCCAGGGACTGGGGTAGGCGTGGGGGTGAGGGTTGATGGGGGCAGCTCACACTTCTTGCAGGACACTAGTGTCTCCGTCCCAGTCTGCCAGGAGTCTTGAAGTGACCCTGGACAACCAGCTGTGCTTCTCGGGCCACATCACAGCGATCACCCGGACCTGCCGATTCTCCCTCCACAACATCCGGAGGATCCGACCGTTCCTCACCCAAGAGGCCACTCAACTCCTGGTCCAGGCCCTGGTGATCTCACGCCTGGACTACTGCAATTCCTTGCTGGCAGGCCTTCCGGCCTGTGCCATCAAGCCACTGCAACTAGTCCAGAACGCTGCCGCTCGTCTGGTGTTCAACCAGCCGAAGTTCACCTACGTCACCCCTCTACTCTCCTCTCTGCACTGGCTCCCCATCGCAGCACGCATCAAATTCAAATCACTGGTGCTTGCTTTTCAAGCGGCCAGAGGTACTGCTCCCCCTTACCTCCAGACACTCATCACACCATACACCCCTCGCTCCGCCTCCTCTGGTAAACTGACTGCCCCATCCCTCCGGGCGCCTGGCAGCCGCTCCTCGCAGTCTCGCCTCTTCTCTGTCCTGATCCCTCGCTGGTGGAACGACCTTCCGCAATCGGTCAGGACCTTTTCAGACTCCACTATCACTGAACTCTGTCCATCTAGCTAAATTGTCTTCACCACTGTAAAAAGAAGAAAAAAAAACCCCACTAACCTTTTCCTTCCCAGTGTTACAGGTATGGTACGCAGATGCCTGCTGTCTATTGCTGTATTACTGCACTGATCTCGTACGCCAACTATGATTGTTCCTACCATGTATTGATGCACATCTTGTAAGTCGCTCTGGATACGAGCATCTGCTAAATGCCTAAAATGTAAATGTAAATGTTTATTGACGTCTGATCTTGGTTGGCCCAGCCTATGGACCCTTTCGAACTGGATGCGTTCGGTTTCCTCCGCAGGCATTTTGAGCTGATTCAACATGAATTCTTTGACAAGTTTCTTTGTTTCCTTCCTTAATACCCATAAAAAGTAGATTATCTCTCATACTTCTACACTGTAGATCTAATAGCGAGCTTTTAAGCGTAATATTTTCTTGCGTTAATTGCATGGTTGTCGTTTGCAGCTCCTCCATTTTTCCCTTGAGTGCCGCGTTTTCTTTCTTAAGATCTTCTATTTGAGCATTATTGTACTCGACTGATGTTTTGAGGTCTGTTACGTCTCGCTTTAAATCATACAGCATATATCGTTTTTTCAGTTCGTTTATCGAGGTAAACATTTTGAGGTCCTCTGGAACTGCAGGCCTATCCTCTTCTAAATCACTGGAACTTAGGTCGACCCTATTACTCTTGAAGTCTGGTCGTTTGGTCATTATTTCATCGTGATTTAGGTGAATAAAAGCACCATTCTTACCTCACGGACTCCTCATGTGTCTAGTAGCCATTATCCGAAGGTTGAGGAGTTATTTAATTATATATGGGACGATAAAACACGAGCGTTCTCAGCTCATTGCTGCTCACCAGAAAAGTCATTTCAATAACTTTTTTCAGAAAAAAATCTTATTTTCTTTCTATCAAATGGAAGAACCAGAAACGAGTTCCCTGTACTGCAGACTATTGAGTAAAAAATTGGTAAGTGTGGTCAATTCACTGCTTCATTTTAAATTGCTTTGAGGTTGAAGTTTAGTCCCATGATTTTGTTCAAACACCCGTAGAAAGGAAATAGTCATACACAGGTACATATGATAGAAAACACAAATATTTCAATGGATGATTTAAAAAAAGCTAATTCCATATAAAACAGCAACACTTGTGTGATGGTGTACACAATGGCCATTGACTTTGTGAACCCTCTTTCTCAGTGTATAGTGCACTGAATTATGTAGCCCAATGAAAAGTACAATACATTACCCACACAAACACAATGAAGACAATACTCAGATTTAGGAAGCGAGGATTTATTTAGCACAAATATTGACGAGGTAGCACCGCGCAGCAAAAGTGTGGGAAGAAAGTGATACGTGGATGATGTTGTTAACATAAGTCAGAATTGTTAACGTCTCCAGACACAGCTCTATTTTGGGAATGCTTAATTCCCCAAACAAATTCAAAGTCTGAATATGAACAGACAGATGGCACGTAATTTTCGGCTTCTCTCCACATTCGCACGCTCAACTCAACTCTGAATAGGGCCCTAATATTCAGAGCTGAATTAAGTGCGTGCGACGTGCAGATGAGAAAATTACACACCTCACAGAGAATGTTCTAGAAATGAGGTTTAATAAGTGATATGAATGAGCGATTTGTTTTGAGTGCTCTATAAGTAAACGTATTTACTACTTATCTATCTACTTATTCTACTTGATCTATTATTTATCTACTTATCTATACTACTGTAGAAAATTAATACTTCTCAAGCACCTAATTATTATAGGAATAACAACCTAAGATTTGCTCTTGAGAGGGCGAAAAACCACAAACACCTCATCAGTCGAGTGCAGCTGTAGTTACCCAATTGCCTGTTTGCTGAATTAAAGGACATAAATGACTGAAATAGGTGTGGAAAATTCCCTCTCTGCCCCGGAAATGGCGACAAAATGATTAGTTTAAGAGCAAATCTGGTTAACCTCACTGTAGACTGGATGCGCTTAAACTAAAGCGAAATCTAATCTGCAGTCAGCGGGAGGGAAAAGTTATGAAGAAAAGAGAAAACGTTGCTGGCGCAGGCGGAAGGAGTCGCAAATGTCACGAGTGTGGGTGGGAACGGTACTAAATGGTGCAGATGTGGACCAGACTGATAGAATAGTCCTTTGGAGGGTGTCGCCGACCCTCATCCCACACCACTTACGCGTTTTCCTTGATCTCTTGAGGAGGATACCTGAGCGCTGCCACTTGACGGAAGGTAGCGACTGCACTGAGGATCGGCGACGCCTCAGAGCAGGTTGGAAACGCACCCCTAGAAGGTCCCGGGACCGCTGGCACGCCTGGTCTTCTGTGCAGGGGGAAGGAGCGGTTTCCTCTGGAGAGTGAGCTGCTGTCCAGCCAGGGAGACAATCTGTACCTGATGATAATAGAATTGTAGATGAGGCATTTTGTAGATATTCAGTATCAGAATGAGCCAGAAACTCATTTAAAAACCTGCAAAATTGCAAACTTTAAACATTTCGTCATACGGGGTAAATCCTTTGTCGTCGTGGTCGTCCAATCCGTTGTCGTTTATCCCAAAAAATAATCCGTCCGATTGCCACAAAATAATAATCACAAACAAAACTTTAAAACACAAAGCGGTGTTAATTAAACACGCGGTTTTTCTCCAAACAAAACTGTCCCCCTCCCTCTCGCCCTCGCCGCCCCGGGATTAACCAACACTGCTCGGATGGAGCCATTGTCAATAATGTTAATAAAGTACAGTAGTTATATATATATTTTCTTTATTTCAGCATGCATGAGCTAGATCGTGGCATAAAGCCTATACAAATAAGCGAGTTGTGAACATGGACAACTCCTGCCAAGAGCTTTCAAACTTCATTAGAATCACAAGTCGCTCTGGATTTAATTACATTAGTAAAATGAAAATATACTTACTAGTAGTGGAGTCGTTGCAATGCCCGTGCGCAGCGCCGGTCTAGATGTACCTGTGTCCGCGTGCGAGCGACTACGGGGCAAGGCTTCTTCTTTTCCTTTTTAATGGCAGATTCAAAATGGACGATCCTGCACAACTAGTGTACTCGCCAATTTGAGAAATACACGTTTAATTTAGTGAAAGCATAAAGTATAAAGATAGTATAAATTAACAGCAGAGCTAGAAAAAGCTTTATAAGAAGTACAAAAGTTCTTAATCATTACAGAAACATTTGTCTGAAAGCTATGTCCTATAATTCAAGCCTTGGATGTACCATAGACAACGTTAGCAGACGTTACTGGCAAGCAAGTAGCCTACACAACAAGCATCCAGTGCGCTCCTCTCTCCTCTCTCTGAGTGAAAGTTGGTTAGTCTGTGTGTTTAAAGCCCAACCGTCATCCATTCTATTATATGCCCAAACGCCCAGACGATTGTAGCGCACCAAATGAGCTACACACCATAACCTGTGTTATGTAGCCATATGTTATGTTACGTGTTAGAGAGCCATGTAACCTGTGCAACGCCCGGGACTTCAATGACCAATGAGAGCGCTCAGTTCCGGTGACGTACCGGGAACCTTCCCAAACTTCACCATCTCCGTATACTGGCGTGAAGCTCATTCAGTGCAGCGCCCAGTAGCGCACAGACAGAACAGACTAACGGACTTTCACTCTGAGAGAGACGCTCTGCCAACCGGAAAACGAAGCAGAAGAAAACGAAGGATCACCGTAACTTAACTAACTTCGGTAAGTTATTCTTATACAGTAAATTAGCTGTTAATTTATACAGTGAGCTAATTTAGTTGTTTTTACAGGTGACGTGTGTGAGTTTGTTTCATAGACAGCACAGCAAAGAGGAGCGCACTGGATGCTTGTTGGGTACTTGCTTGCCAGTAACGTTTTCTAACGTTGTCTAGAGTTAGTAAAATAAGAGAAAAATATATATTTAAAATATATTCTATTAGCCATTATTTAGCGTTATTTAGCCATTTCGCTATAGCCGACTCTTACGTTAGCAAACTATCGGCAGCCTCGTTTTCAGCAAGTTAACGTAACTTTACTGGCTATTTTGACGAACTATATTCTATATTGTGTTATAATCTGACCCCATAAATAACCATAGATTTTTTAAGGTAACGTTAACCTACGGCTACAGTTAATGCTGAAGCCTGATTCGGGTGAATCTCTTAATAAACTTGCTGATATTCATGTTAATTTGTTTCGTCTCAACGACCGTTTATTTTACTTAAGTTAACGTGATACAATTCCATATCAGTGTAACAAGTAGGTTAACGTTATTGTGGCAATTTGTGTTTCATTCATGAAATAATGACCGTAATCCCCGCAATAACTGGAAATAGCCTACTGGTAATGGCAAAAATCCAATTGACGCGTTTACATGCACTTTAGTAATGCGATCATCTGAAAAAAACTGGTTTACACGATTCAGTCAATTAGTTGGATTTCCTTCCAAGTAGGCTACATGACGTAAAATTCAAACGTCTTATTATTTTGGTAACTAACATTTGCTGTTTGAGTTAGTCTTAACTAGCTAGTTAGCTAGGGGACGTGTTGGCTACAATGACTACTTGCATCGGTAACAGACAAAGTGATGGCATGTACAACATGTAACACATTTTAAGCACGTGCTTGCACTCGTTAGTACATTCTCTTTTTTTGCACAGTTGGGACGTGTTCTTACACAAGGCCATTTTCGCAGACACCTTCTTAAATATGTCTCCATTTATATATTTTCTCCCATCTAGGAGATGAAGGCTGTTCACATTTTTCAAAACAGTACAGTCACGTGATTGATGTTTTGATTATCGGTTTATTAGTGTGCGTGTAAACATTGTTCGCTCAAGAGATCAGTGCAGCAATACAGCGATATACATCATTATTGAGAGCTGCATGCATTAAATTCAAATCACTGGTGCTGGTTTATCAAGCGGCTAGAAGAACTGCTCTGCCAACCGGAAAAAGCAGAAGAAAACGAAGGATCACCGTCACTAAACTAACTTCGGTAAGTTATTCTTATACAGTAAGTTCGCTGTTAATTTATACAGTGGGCTAATTTAGTTGTGTTTGCAGGTGACATGTGTGAGTTCGTTTCATAGACAGCACAGCAAAGAGGAGCGCACTGGATGCTTGTTGGGTACTTGCTTGCCAGTAACGTTTTCTAACGTTGTCTAGAGTTAGTAAAATAAGAGAAATATATAGCTATATTTTAAATATATTCTATTAGCCATTATTTAGCGTTATTTAGCCATTTCGCTATAGCCGACTCTTACGTTAACAGACTATCGGCAGCCTCGTTTTCAGCAAGTGAACGTAACTTTACTTGCTATTTTGACGAACTATATTCTATATTGTGTTATAATCTGACCCCATAAATAACCATAGATTTTTTAAGGTAATGTTAACGTACGGCTACAGTTAAAGCTGACACTTACACAGTGAGCTAATCACATTTAGTTTCCGCCCCCACCGCTGGAGTGGTTTACATGTCAAACCCATGACTGCTTTATAAGTGGTTCCTATAAATGTTGTAAGTTTTTCCAATGGGGCGGAAAACGGCGTGCGAGGGGGATGACCATGACACCACCCCTGTGACCTGTGACTCATAGAATTGTTATTTTAGTTTGACGACTGCATTTAGCAAGATCCTTATTTTATCATTTGATCGGTCAGGGTACAGCTTAGCCCAGGGGTGCCCAAGTTCGGTCCTGGAGATCTACTGGGTGTGCAGGCTTTTGTTCCAGCCCTTCACTAACACACCTGATTTGAACATTCATTGCCTTGACGAGCAGCTGATTAGTGGAATCAAGTGTGTTAGTGAAGTGATTAATGGAATCAGGTGTGTTAGTGAAGTGATTAATGGAATCAGGTGTGTTAGTGAAGTGATTAATGGAATCAGGTGTGTTAGTGAAGGGCTGGAACAAAAGCCTGCACACCCAGTAGATCTCCAGGACTGAACTTGGGCACCCCTGGCTTAGCCCTTTGGCCAGGGTTAACGGCCAGTCCCCACCCCCCACCCCTAGCAGCTCAACGAGGCCCATAGTTGAGGCAAAGAGGAGGAGTAATTTAATAAACCACCTTGGCCTGCGTATTGTGTATGTGTGTATCAAGTGTCATCGTAGCCTATAATAAAGCATTTTGTATATTTACTAAACTGATTGCCTGTTCCTAATGGTCGTTTAGACTAAACAAATTACAGTAACATGAATATCAGCAAATTTATTAAGAGATTCACCTGAATCAGGCTACAGCATTAACTGTAGCCGTACGTTATCGTTACCTTAAAAATTAAATGGTAGGGTTACTTATCGGTTCAGATTATAACACAATAAAGAATATAGTTCGTCAAAATAGCCAGTAAAGCAAGTAGCCTACACAACACGCATCCAGTGCGCTCCTCTTTTTGTGCAATTTGTGTTTCATTCATGAAATAATGACCATAATCCCCGCAATAACTGGAAATAGCCTACTGGTAATTGCAAAAATCTAACTGACGCGTTTACATGCACTTTAGTAATACGATAATCTAAAAAAAACTGGTTTACACGATTCAGTCAATTAGTTGGATTTCCTTCCAAGTAGGCCTACATTACGTAAAATTCAAACGTCCTATTATTTTGGTAACTTAACATTTGCTGTTTGAGTTCGTCTTAACTAGCTAGTTAGCTAGGGAACGTTAACGTACGGCTACAGTTAATGTTGAAGCCAGATTCGGGTGAATCTCTTCATAGGCTGTGCTCGAAACCGTTCCCTATTCCCTAAATAGTGCACTATATAGTGTGTTCGCCAATTTGTTCAATACACTATATCAGGGGTCACTAACAGGCGGACCGCGGTCCGGGTCCGGACCCAGAAGCCGTCCTATCCGGACCGCGTCCAAAAACCGATAAATTATTGAGAATTACTACATTTTGACGGAGCATTTCAATTTTAACCGGCGCAGCTTTTCTAACATTTACGGCACTGGTTTATCATTGCACCAGGCGCAAAATTCCGAGGGGCGCAAAAGTTAAAAAAACGTAAAAAAACCAACCTTTTTTTGCACCACGGACCGGTTCCGAGGGGCGCATTATTTCCTCGCGCACCCCCCGTGCAGCTTTTTTTCGCGTAGCACCCCCCGGTACGCGAAATAAATGATCTGGTCTCAGCTTTTTTTTCGCGTAGCACCCCCGTCGACCAAAAATGGGGCGCCGTTACGTGCGTCGCACCACCGGACCTTGGCTTGAGGCCATTTTATCTAACTGGACCTCTTTGAATTTTACTTGAAGACCCCTGCACTATATAGTGCACTATTTAGGGGATAGGGAACGGTTTCGAACACAGCCAATGAGAGCGCTCAGTTCCGGCGACGTACCGGGAACCTTCCCAAGTGTAACTTCACCATCTCCGTATACTGGCGAGAAGCTCATTCAGTATCGAGTTGCGCACAGACCGAACAGACTAACGGACTTTCACTCTGAGAGAGACGCTCTGCCAACCGGAAAACGAAGCAGAAGAAAACGAAGGATCACCGTAACTTAACTTAACTAACTTCGGTAAGTTATTCTTATACAGTAAGTTCGCTGTTAATTTATACAGTGAGCTAATTTAGTTGTTTTTGCAGGTGACATGTGTGAGTTTGTTTCATACACAGCACAGCAAAGAGGAGCGCACTGGATGCTTGTTGGGTACTTGCTTGCCAGTAACGTTTTCTAACGTTGTCTAGAGTTAGTAAAATAAGAGAAAAATATATATTTAAAATATATTCTATTAGCCATTATTTAGCGTTATTTAGCCATTTCCATTTCGCTATAGCCGAATATAGTTAAGCTTAACTTCTCTTAACTTTTCCTTTCATTTCCCAACACTACTGATGTAATATAGGCTATTTCTGGGGCTTTTGTGGCGCACCCTAATAGGCTTTCCCCCCCTCTTTACTCCTATCATAATGAAACTTAACATATTGAAAGTATACATGAATAGACATTTTTGTTGTATTACAAGTTTCTTTTAAAAACAATTTAAAATATGCAAATGAGGCAAATACTCATTAAATATGCACTAATTTCCATATCACGAGAATACATTTTTTTCAAAATTGATTGCAATCAGAATAATTGTTTTTATTTTATTGTGATAACAAGCACATTGATCAGACTTTGATGGGGAGCAATTGTTATTCGTAGCTAGCCAGTTAACTTAAACAGCTGGTTAATGAGCTGGGATGTCACAGCGACTAGCTAGCTACTTTTGACCCGAGAAAACGGCCGGGAAAGCCGCTTGAAAGAACTTGGAGAGACGCTAACTTGCTCCCTATTCATTTGAATGGGAGCCAAGACGCTAAGTTACACCCCATTCATCGATAGCACCGGTTCACTGAATATAGCTTAGCTGTACAGCTGAACAGACGATGCATATTATTATCTTCGTAGTTAGCTGGCTATATAATTATAATATAATTATATATTATAATTCATATATTATGTTCGTAGCAAGGCAGCTAATTTAGCTGTACAGCTTATTCGTAGCTAAATTACATCACCCGGACACCCGAACACATTCTTCCGGGTTTTCTCACTCAGGAATGCGAGCCCGTCATGTTGGCATAGCAACTACAGTCCAATTCACCCGGACACATCTTGGCAAAGCAGACACTTTCTGCCGTGACACAGGCAGTGAGAATTTGGGGAAAGATGTTTAATCAAATTTCGAAAACAAGATGGAGGATTAAGTTTTCACTACATCATTGCAGACGTATGGTGAAAAAAAAAACATTTTTGGGGGACTTCCCCCCGTAGTAAACATGTGATTTCTGCGAGAGCGTCGTGGAGCATTGCTCGGTTTGGTCATACGCTACACTTCAGAGTCAAACTCGTGTTTAGTGCTTTCCAAATGATAGATGGCAAGTTCAGGACGTTGTAGGACGTTCATTTAACATTTTATCTTGTTTCTGGTGAAATTTAATTGAAATCTGATTATGGAAAATGCGATATTTTTGCCCCAAAATGTTCACTGCTCTGGATAAGAGCGTCTGCTAAATGCTTAAAATGTCAATGTGAATTGGAAGAGGTTAAGGGTTTACATGTAGGCTAAGTTTTACTCTCTTACAGGATGGTTTTACAGTTATAAAGAATGAACAATCAAAGGAAACCTCTCAAAAGACCAAGATGGGTCTCTGCTGTAAACATGCTTCTTTGTGCACTAGGTAATTTACATTTGAAACTTTCCACTGGTCTTTGCTTGGAGCCCATTTATTTTATATAGAATAAACTTTTCAAATAAATGTTAACTTTATGCATGCTATCTCAGCTCATTCTCCAGTGACCAGCAATCAGTCAGCAACAAGTACTACTAATTTATTAAATTAACTACTCTAATCTAAGAATACATTTACATGGCAGAGAGAGTGAAAAATGGAGACAGTGCTTACTGGAGAAAACATACCTTCAGGGAGAGAGAACTGGATTTGAAATGTTCGTAAGAGGTCATGTGGAAAAGGAATTGAGCACACTGTTAGTATTTTCATTTTAAATAAAGTTAGTATTTGGAATTTGAATGTTAGTTGTGTGTTGGTGTGCAGGATACAAGGTGTTCTGCTGCATTATTTCCTGTACTAACGACAGCAAGAATCATTTAACGGTTATTATTATATTGCCACAAAATAATAATCACAAACAAAACTTTAAAACACGAAGCGGTGTTAATTAAACACGCGGTTTTTCTCCAAACAAAACTCTCCCCCTCCCTCTCGCCCTCGCCCTCGCCCTCCCCCTCGCCGTCCCTGGAAAGTCCCGGAATTAACCAACACTGCTCGGGTGGAGCCATTGTCAATAATGTCAAAAGTACAGTAGTTATATATATCTTTTCTTTATTTCAGCATGCATGAGCTAGATCGTGGCATAAAGCCTATACAAATAAGCGAGTTGTGAACATGGACAACTCCTGCCAAGAGCTTTCAAACTTCATTAGAATCACAATCGCTCTGGATTTAATTACATTAGTAAAATGAAAATATACTTACTAGTAGTGGAGTCGTTGCAATGCCCGTGCGCAGCGGCGGTCTAGATGTGCCTGTGTCCGTGTGTGAGCGACTACGGGGGAAGTCTTCTTCTTTTCCTTTTAATGGAAGATTCAAAATGGATGCACCTGCACAACTAGTGTACTCGCCAATTTGAGAAATACACGTTTAATTTAGTGAAAGCATAAAGTATAAAGATTGTATAAATTAACAGCAGAGCTAGAAAAAGCTTTATAAGAAGTACAAAAGTTTTTAATCATGACAAAAACATTTGTCTGAAAGCTATGTCCTATAATTCAAGCCTGGGATGTATCTTAGACAACGTTAGCAGACGTTACTGGCAAGCAAGTAGCCTACACAACAAGCATCCAGTGCGCTCCTCTCTCCTCTCTCAGAGTGGAAGTCGGTTAGTCTGTGTGTTTAAAGCCCAACCGTCATCCATTCTATTATATGCCCAAGAGAAAAATATATATTTAAAATATATTCTATTAGCCATTATTTAGCCATTTCGCTATAGCCGACTCTTGCGTTAGCAAACTATCGGCAGCCTCGTTTTCAGCAAGTGAACGTAACTTTACTTGCTATTTTGACGAACTATATTCTTTATTGTGTTATAATCTGACCCCATTTAATTTTTAAGGTAACGTTAACGCACAGCTACAGTTAATGCTGAAGCCTGATTCGGGTGAATCTCGTAATAAACTTGCTGATATTCATGTTAACTTGTTTCGTCTCAACGAACGTTTATTTTACTTAAGTTAACGTGATACAATTCCATATCAGCGTAACAAGTAGGTTAACGTTATTGTGGCAATTTGTGTTTCATTCATGAAATAATGACCGTAATCCCCGCAATAACTGGAAATAGCCTACTGGTAATGGAAGTAATCTAATTGACGCGTTTACATGCACTTTAGTAATGCGACAATCTGAAAAAAACTGCTTTACACGATTCAGTCAATTAGTTGGATTTCCTTCCAAGTACATGACGTAAAATTCAAACGTCCTATTATTTTGGTAACTAATATTTGCTGTTTGAGTTAGCCTTAACTAGCTAGTTAGCTAGGGGACGTGTTGGCTACAATGACCACTTGCATCGGTAACAGACAAAGTGATGGCATATAGCATGCAGGAAAGCCATCGTACGTCAGCACGCAACTCCAGAGCGCCCGGTTTGATTGGCTGAGGCCAATCTGGTTGAGACATCAGTCGAGAACTCAATGTGCGGTGCACAGGAGACAGACAGAACAGACTCACGGACTTTCACTGAGAGAGACGCGCTGCCAACCGGAAAACGAAGGATCACCGTAACTTAACTGAACTAACTTCGGTAAGTTATTCTTATACAGTAAATTAGCTGTTAATTTATACAGTGGGCTAATGTAGTTGTTTTTGCAGGTGACATGTGTGAGTTTGTTTCATAGACAGCACAGCAAAGAGGAGCGCACTGGATGCTTGTTGGGTACTCTTGCTTGCCAGTAACGTTTGCTAACGTTGTCTAGAGTTAGTCAAATAAGAGAAAAATATATATTTCAAATGTATTCTATTCGCCATTATTTAGCGTTATTTGGCTATAGCCGACTGTTACGTTAGCAAACTATCGGCAGCCTCGTTTTCAGCAAGTGAACGTAACTTTACTGGCTATTTTGACGAACTATATTCTATATTGTGTTATAATCTGACCCGATAAATAACCCTACCATTTAATTTTTAAGGTAACGATAACGTACAGCTACAGTTAATGCTGAAGCCTGATTCGGGTGAATCTCGTAATAAACTTGCTGATAGTCATGTTAATTTGTTTCGTCTCAGCGACCGTTTATTTCACTGAAGTTAACGTGATACAATTCCATATCAGCGTAACAAGTAGGTTAACGTTGTTGTGGCCATTTGTGTTTCATTCAGGAAATAATGACCGTAATCCCCGCAATAACTGGAAATAGCCTACTGTGACGACCATGCCCTGTCTTCCTCAACTGCAGTTATGGCTGTCGGCCAGCTGGTGGCAGTGTTGCATGCCGTCCCTCCCTTCCCCTGGAATTGCCTTAATTGCCGTTTGTGCCTAATTAGCTACCTAGTGGTAGCACCTGGGAAAGCCCCTTCATAAGTGGCTTCGCCCAGGTGCTCGGGAGATAATGATATCTCAGGAGATTGTTGTCTCACACTGCACTTCGCTCTTGACTTGACTGGGCTGCGGGCATCGGGTTGGTACTTTAGGTAGCCTACTAAGTATTGTTGTTATATTGGATTGTCACACTCCACCTGCACTCACACTCCAACACCCCTCTACAGATTCACACTGACACGCATCCACACACAGAGAAGATTGAAATAAAACTCTTTAAAACGTTTTACCTGGTCTGGTCTCCATGTTTGTTTTTGACTGCTTGAGTGTCGGTCATAACAAAATGGTGGCAGCGGTGGGATAGGTTTGATAGCTGAATAATTATTTATTTGTTTGATCATTCCTGTTATTGGTTATATCCACAAAGGATCTTCGCGTTGTGTACCCTGTTGAGGTGCTGGGAGACCGTCGGGAGAATCGTTTGTTTGTGTCCAATTGGAGAGTTTTGTATTGTCATCCACCACTGCACAACGAGCCTGCTCATGGTAGGTAGTTTACCTCGCAACATACAAACGTCGGCTTTTGGTGAGCTCTGTTGAAATATTCCCTAGTAGGATAGCGTCGGCGTGTTTGTTTTGTTTCGTGGGGTCGGTTGAAGCTTGCTTGGGTGCCCTAATCGTAGTGCTCCTGGCAGGCTATCCACAGGTCTGTTTGGTCGCTATCGAGCTTGTGGGTTAAAAGTCCCGCCGTAAACCACGGGTGGGGCCTGTAAGTATATTGTCTGGGGGTGAAGGGAATACGCTCTGGCCTCTTTGGAGACTGAAAAGCCGTGCGTGTGTGTATTGTGGAATTTTCGAGTACAGTTTTCCCGTGTTGTACTGGGTTTCTACTGTTCTACCGATTTGCATTTTTGTTGTGAATGGAGTTTTGCCAGGTTTGTAATTTGCAAGCATAGTCAAACTGGTAATATTGTTGAGCACTGGTAGTGTTCAAAAGGATTGTCCGTGGTATAAGTTCTCCATGCCGAGGCCGCCTCCCGATATACTGCATGAGGATCCGAAGGTAAATGAATTTTTGCTTCGTCCTTCTGTAACTAGTTTTCGTTTGTTGCAAAAGTCTGAATTGTTGTTGCTACTTGGGGAATTTTGGGGTGAGCCTTGGGTAGGAAGCGTAGCGTTTCTGCACTCGAATCTTGCTGTTTCAACTTGCCGTAAATAAAGGATTGTTGAGAGAGATGGCGGACGCAGATGCTGCTTTGCAGATAAAATTGGCTGAGTTGGAGTTAGAAAAGGAAAAAAGGAAAGAACGTCAATTAGAATTAGAGAAAGCAAAATTGGAGGTGGAATTAGCAAAGAGAAAGCTAAATTGGAGTTCGAATTAGCAAAGAGAAATTACGAGTGCAGTTAGGAGACAAGTTGGTCCTTGAACGAGAGAAACAAAAAGATTTGGCAAGATTTCGTGAGTGGCAGACATCATTACCTGCCAGTGAACGGTCACTGCTTAACGAAAGTCTTACTGGAACGCCTGATCAGGATAAGAGTAACATAACACACAATTTGCGTCTAGTTCCAAAATTCAGTGAAAAAGATCCTGAAACCTTTTTCCAGCTGTTTGAAAGAGTGGCTAAATCTAGAAAGTGGGAAGAGACTGATCAAATTTTATTGTTACAGTGTGTCTTCACTGGAAAGGCTCAAGAAGCATTAACTGCGTTGGATAGTAACGTCTCATCTTATAAAGAGGTGAAAGATGCTGTGTTAAAAGTCTATGAGCTCGTACCTGAAAGCTATAGGCAGAGATTCAGAAAATGGAAACATACTGACAAGCAAACACATGTTGACTTTGTCAGAGAGCGAACTAATCACTTTAACCGGTGGTGTAAATCTTCAGAAGTTTCAACATTTGAAGCACTCAGTGAGTTAGTTATCCTGGAGCAATTTAAAAATTCAATTTCTGAGTCTGTGGCAACTTACATCAGTGAACGTGCCCGAGCACTGCTGCCTCTGCCGCTGTACTGGCTGATGATTATGTTCTCACCCATAAACATAATCACTCTGTTTTCCGTTCTCAGAGTTTTGACCAGCGAAAAGCTTTCCCTTCTCGTTCTGGCTCTGGTGGGAGTGATTCTGCCCCTGTAGTCCGGTCTGTTCCGGGTACAAATGGTAAATATGATCCTACCCGTGTATGCCATGGTTGTAAAAATAAGGGTCACTGGCGAAACGAGTGTCCAATTTCTAAAACTCGGAAGTCCTCTTCAACTGCTGTGTATGCAAAGCCGATGGGTTTGGCTGTCTCTGTTAGCTGTTCACCTATGTCAGCTGTTTCTCATGTGGGTCTCTCAGACCAAAAGGAACTTTCAATGCCAAAATTGTGGAAGCAGAGTATGGTCCTTTTATCTCTCAGGGTTATGTCTCCTTTGTAGGCGGTCTAAGTAAAAAACATGTGTGCGTGTTAAGAGACACTGGCGCTGCTCAAACTTTAATTCTTGACACTGTTTTGCCCTTTTCTGAATTGTCCGCTACTGGGGAGAATGTCTTGGTTCGTGGCATTGGTCTAATTCCCATGAATATACCTCTGCATAAGGTTCATTTGGACTCTGATCTGGTGAAGGATGATGTGGTGGTTGCTGTCCGGCACTCCTTACCTGTGGAAGGAGTGGAAGTTATTCTTGGCAACGACCTAGCTGGTGGTAAGGTCTGGAAAAATATACAACCTGTGGTGGTTACACCGGACCCAGTTTCTTCTAGGGAGTTGGATGAACTCGCTAAACAACACCCTTCAGTGTTCCCTGCATGTGCAGTGACACGCGCTATGGCTAGAAACCGCACCAACCTAGATCCAAAACTGGAGCTTAGTACTTAGGCGAAGCGCTGCTTGCCCACATGGCTCAACACTACAGGTGTTTCTGATCCGACCCAGCTAAAAGCTGAGGAGGTTAAATTTCCCGGACCATTGACAACTGTTGCCAGAGAGGAGGTCATAGCAGAACAAAAGAATGATATTACCTTACAACCATTGTTCAACATGGTTTGCCCGGTGGTTGAGTTAGAGAATGCCCCTTCGGGGTATTACATTAAAAGTGGTTTGTTAATGAGAAAATGGTCATTTCATTTAGGTGTCCTGGAAGAGCAGGTTATCGATCAAATTGTAGTCCCTACAAAGTTCAGAGGAATGGTGCTGAGGATCTCGCATGAAAATGTTGCTGGCCATCTAGGGGTGAAGAAAACGTACAACCGCATCTTACTTAATTTTGTCTGGCCACGTTTAAAGAGAGACGTAGCTGCATTTTGTAAAACATGTCATGTTTGTCAGTTGGCAGGCAAGCCCACCCATAAAATAAGCCCCCGCTCCACTGTACCCTATTCCGGTAGTGGAAATGCCATTCTCATATCTCATTGTGGACTGTGTAGGCCCTCTTCCTCCCTCTTGTCGTGGTAACAAGTATTTGTTGACCGTGATGTGTCAAAGTACTCGTTATCCGATGGCTTATCCCCTACGCTCTATCCGAGCCAAGCCAGTTTTGCGAGCTTTAAATAATTTCATTTCTATCTTTGGGATTCCTAAGATTGTCCAAAGTGACCAAGGTTCTAATTTTATGTCTAATATGTTTGCTCATGTCTTGAGACAGTTAAACATTAAACATAATGTCTCATCAGCTTACCATCCTGAGAGTCAGGGATCCTTGGAAAGATTTCACCAAACTTTAAAATCTATGTTGCGGGCTTATTGTGTGGAGTTGGCAAGGGACTGGGAAGAAGGGTTACCTTGGTTGCTCTTGGCAGTTAGGGAAGTGGCCCAGGAAAGCACTGGTTTTTCTCCAAATGAACTGGTCTTTGGTCACACAGTTTGTGGCCCTTTAACAGTGTTGGCTGATAATTGGAAAACAGCTAACCCTCCCCCGAATGTGATTGACTATGTGAGCGATTTCAGGCTGAGACTTTATCGAGCCTGTGTCTTAGCTAAGGAAAATCTTACTGTCTCACAAGATAAGATGAAGCGTTTATTTGATCTCCAAGCTGAAAACCGCCAGTTTCGGCCGGGAGATCAGGTTTTAGCTCTCTTACCTGTTCTGGGATCTCCTTTTAAAGCAAAGTTTAGTGGTCCTTATATGGTGGACAAGCGCCTTACTGATCGAAACTATTTGATTCAGACCCCAGATAGGAAAAAGCGAATACAGCTTTGTCACATTAACCTTTTAAAACCCTATTATTCTCCTCTTACGGTGGCAGTAAAGATGGATGAGGAGGAGACTTCAGTGAAAACGGTTGAATGTAAGTCTGTACTCACAACTGTTGGGGATTCGGTGTTTGAGCCTGCCAGTGAGGAGGATTTCCAAATGCCCCCTGAGTGTGTTTTCCAAGGTCGGTTGAACAATTCGGAGGTGTTGCAAACCCTTAATTCTCAATTGAGTCACTTGGTTCCTGCACAGCAGTCAGATCTTGTTAAATTAATTAAATTGCACCCGTCTTTGTTTTCCGATACCCTGTCTAAAACCACTGTGCTTACGCATGATATAGACGTGGGAGATGCCGCCCCAATTAAACAAAGATTCTACCGAGTACCATACGGAAAACGGAAACATCTAACTGCTGAAATTAATTACATGTTGGAAAATGGTATCGCGGAACATGTTTCGTCTCCCTGGGCGAGCCCGTGCTTACTTGTAAATAAACCGGATGGGTCTTTTCGTTTTTGCACCGATTACCGGAAGTTAAACTCAGTGACTAAACCAGATCGCTATCCCTTACCTAGGATGGAGGATTGTATCGATCAACTGGGCGGTGCTGTTTTTGTAACCAGACTGGATCTGCTAAAGGGTTATTGGCAGGTACCCCTTACGGAGCGTGCTAGGAGATCTCTGCTTTTATTACATCGGATGGTTTATTTTCATATTCCGTGATGGCTTTCGGTCTTCGTAATGCCCGTCTACCTTCAAAGGTTGATGAATACAGTAATCAATGGTTTGGAAGGATGTGCAGTGTATCTTGATGATGTTGTAATTTATAGTGACAGCTGGGAACAGCATGTCCAACGACTCGGTGCGTTCCTTGACCGGTTAGTCTCTGCAAATCTAACGGTGAACCTTGCCAAGTGTGAGTTCGCACGGGCCACTGTTACATACCTGGGACGAATAGTTGGCCAAGGTGAAGTTCGTCCTGTACAGGCTAAGGTGGACGCCATTATTTGTTATCCTGCTCCGACTTCCAAAAGGAATTGATGCGTTTCCTAGGAATGATTGGCTATTATCGTGCTTTTTGCCCAAATTTTTCCACAGTGGTTGCCCCTTTGACTGACCTCCTTGGAAAACACAAGGTGTTTGACTGGTCACCCCCTCTGTCAAGACGTTTTTGAAAACATCAAGTCTTTACTCTGTTGCGCTCCCGTACTCGCTGCTCCTCGTTTTGACACACCTTTCAAAATTCAGGCTGATGCAAGCGGCATTGGAGCTGGCGCTGTGTTGATACAGGAGGATGGGCATGGGCTTGACCGCCCAGTGTCCTATTTCTCCAGGAAATTAAATTCTTGCCAGTACAACTATTCAGTAATTGAAAAAGAAGCATTAGCACTCATTTGGGCATTGCAGCATTTTGAGGTGTATGTGGGGGCAGGTGCAGGGCCGATTGTGGTGTTTACTGACCACAATCCCCTGACCTTTCTGCACTCCATGCAGAATCCGAACCAACGGCTTATGCGCTGGTGTCTGTACCTACAGGGTTTTAACCTGCAGGTTTCTCACATAAAAGGTCGAGAGAATATTGTGGCGGATGCACTCTCTCGGCGCCCGTTTAGTCTGTCGGTCTGTTTCTCTGTCTTTTCTCCGTGTCTCTCTCTCTCTCTCTCAGGTTCTCTCTCTTGCTCTCTCTCAGTTCACGCGGCTGGGATTGGGGTGTGGTTGGTATCTGGGGTTTTGGGAGGGTGTTACTGGGATTGGGAGTGGTAGGTAGTAATAAAGAAATGATTGATGGACTAATTTATGTTTTTTTTTTGTATTTCTTGCCCAATAGACCCGCTTTGGTGGCCGGGGGGGGGTCTCTCTTGAGGGGGGAGATGTGACGACCATACCCTGTCTTCCTCAACTGCAGTTATGGCTGTCGGCCAGCTGGTGGCAGTGTTGCATGCCGTCCCTCCCTTCCCCTGGAATTGCCTTAATTGCCGTTTGTGCCTAATTAGCTACCTAGTGGTAGCACCTGGGAAAGCCCCTTTATAAGTGGCTTCGCCCAGGTGCTCGGGAGATAATGATATCTCAGGAGATTGTTGTCTCACACTGCACTTCGCTCTTGACTTGACTGGGCTGCGGGCATCGGGTTGGTACTTTAGGTAGCCTACTAAGTATTGTTGTTATATTGGATTGTCACACTCCACCTGCACTCACACTCCAACACCCCTCTACAGATTCACACTGACACGCATCCACACACAGAGAAGATTGAAATAAAACTCTTTAAAATGTTTTACCTGGTCTGGTCTCCATGTTTGTTTTTGACTGCTTGAGTGTCGGTCAACCCTAACCCTAACCCTAACCCCCCATGGTGGGGGAGGATGCCGGTCAGGCCTGGCAGGCCCAAACGTATTGTGAGGGTCTGCTGGGAACGTCTGGCAGAGTCTCCTGTCAGAAGGAGCTTCAACTCCCACCTCCGGGAGAGCTTCAACCATGTCCCGGGAGGCGGGGGACATTGAGTCCGAGTGGGCCATGTTCCGTGCCTCTATTGTCGAGGCGGCTGACCGGAGCTGTGGCCGCAAGGTCGTCGGTGCCTGTCGCGGCGGTAATCCCCGAACCCGCTGGTGGACACCGGCAGTGAAGGATGCCGTCAAGCTGAAGAAGGAGTCCTATCGGACCTTTTTGGCCTGTGGGACTCCGGAGGCAGCAGATAGGTATCGGCGAGCCAAGCGGAGCGCGGCCGGCGGTCGCTGAGGCAAAAACTCAGGCATGGGAGGAGCTCGGTGAGGCCATGGAGAACGACTTCCCGAACGGCTTCGAGGAGGTTCTGGACCACCATCCGGCGTCTCAGGATGGGGAAGCAGTGCACTGTCAACACTGTGTACAGTGGGGATGGGCGCTGCTGACCTCGACTCGGGACGTTGTGGGTCGGTGGAGGGAATACTTCGAAGACCTCCTCAATCCCACCGACACGCCTTCCAGCGAGGAAGCAGGGTCTGGGGACTCGGGGGTGGGCTCTCCTATCTCTGGGGCTGAGGTCGCCACGGTTGGTTAAAAAGCTCCGTGGTGGCAGGGCCTCGGGGGTGGATGAGATCCGCCCGGAGTCCCTCAAGGCTCTGGATGTTGTGGGGCTGTCTTGGTTGACACGCCTCTGCAGCATCGCGTGGACATCGGGGGCAGTGCCTCTAGACTGGCAGACCGGGGTGGTGGTCCCCCTCTTCAAGAAAGGGGACCGGAGGGTGTGTTCCAACTACAGGGGATCACACTCCTCAGCCTCCTGGTAAGGTCTATTCAGGGTTCTGGAGAGGAGGGTCCGTCGGATGGTTGAACCTCGGATTCAGGAGGAGCAATGTGGTTTTCGTCCTGGTCGCGGAACTGTGGACCAGCTCTACACCCTCCGCGGGGTCCTGGAGGGTGCATGGGAGTTTGCCCAACCAGTCTACACATGTTTTGTGGACTTGGAGAAGGCTTTCGACCGTGTCCCTCGGGAGTCTTGTGGGGGTGCTCCGGGAGTATGGGGTACCGGACCCCTTGATACGGGCCATTCGGTCCCTGTACGACCGGTGCCAGAGCTTGGTCCGCATGGCTGGCAGTAAGTCGGACTTGTTCCCGGTGAGGGTTGGACTCCGCCAGGGCTGCCCTTTGTCACCGGTTCTGTTCATAACTTTTATGGACAGAATATCTAGGCGCAGCCGGGGCGTTGAGGGGTCCGGTTCGGTGGCCTGAGGATTGGGTCACTGCTCTTTGCAGATGATGTGGTCCTGTTGGCTTCATCGGGCCGTGACCTCCAGCTCTCGCTGGAGCGGTTCGCAGCCGAGTGTGAAGCGGCTGGTATGAGAATCAGCACCTCCAAATCCGAGACCATGGTTCTCAGCCGGAAAAAGGTGGAGTGCACTCTCCGGGTCGGGAGGAGATCCTGCCCCAAGTGGAGGAGTTTAAATACCTCGGGGTCTTGTTCACGAGTGAGGGAAGGATGGAGCGGGAGATCGACAGGCGGATTGGTGCGGCGTCGGCAGTGATGCAGACGCTGCATCGGTCTGTCGTGGTAAAGAGGGAGCTGAGCCTAAAGGCAAAGCTCTCGATTTACCGGTCGATCTATGTTCCTACCCTCACCTATGGTCACGAGTTGTGGGTAGTGACCGAAAGAACGAGATCGCGAATACAAGCGGCTGAAATGAGTTTCCTCCGCAGGGTGTCTGGGCTCTCCCTTAGAGATAGGGTGAGGAGCTCGGTCATCCGGGAGGGGCTCAGAGTAGAGCCGCTGCTCCTCCGCGTCGAGAGGAGCCAGATGAGGTGGCTTGGGCATCTGGTTAGGATGCCTCCTGGACGCCTCCCGGGTGAGTGTTCCGGGCACGTCCCACCGGGAGGCCCCTGGGAAGACCCAGGACACGCTGGAGAGACTATGTCTCTCGGCTGGCCTGGGAACGCCTCGGGATTCCCCGGAAGAGCTGGACGAAGTGGCCGGGGAGAGGGAAGTCTGGGTCTCCCTGCTTAGGACGCTGCCCCCGCGACCCGACCCGGACAAGCGGTAGAAAATGGATGGATGGATGGATGGATGAGTGTCGGTCATAACACTACTGGTAATGGAAAAAATCTAACTGACGCGGTCATAGGCGCCGATTTATGTTTCTGCCCGTGGGTGCCGCGCAGCGTATGCTAGGTGGAGTTTGCTATCAAATCAATGTAAATTTGGCTCCGTGCATAATTTTCCCCGTGGGTGCTCGGCCTTCTCCGTGGGTGCTCGGGCCCCGGAGCACCCACGGGATCGGCGCCTATGGACGCGGTTACATGCACTTTAGTAATGCGATATTCTGAAAAAGTGTGTGTGTGTGTGTGTGTGTGAGGGACAGGTCTGGGACCAGTGTTGGAAGGCATGATAATCTCAGGGAGAACAAGAATAGTGAAACTAACCCAGACAGTGGCGTAATTTCAGCAAAAGCCAAGGTATGGCAAGGGACGTGGGTGTCGTCGTCCCCTTGGTGGAAATCTTTTGTCAAATCAGTTGTGCAATGGTCAATTTTGGTGAGTTGTTTCTATACAATTTACTTATATATTTAGGTAACATTAATAAACAAAGGAGACAACTACAGTATGTAACTAGTAAACCTATTTTTTAATTCCAGTGGATCATAATGATATAGTGTTATACAAATCTTTTTTTGGTGAAATGTAGTGGACCTCATCAGGGTAAGTAACGTTAGCTAGCTAGCTTGTTAGCTTCACAATCGCGGATGACATTAAGTCCGGTTTTTCACTAAAATAACATATAGAACGTGTTCGTATTGACACAACATGACATGGACTTGTTCATGAATATGTTACATTTGAATCAACAGTATTATGGCGTTTATACAGTTTGTTTAACCCACCTGAATGAATGAGAATAACGGACAAGGCTTTAATGCTAACGTTAGTCTGTGGCTTGTTTATTCTGAGGAACTGTAACGTTACTAGCCAGAGCAGCAACCTCTATCTCCCGTTCAACTACAGGGCCATCTATAGGCTGGGTGGTAGGGTGCACTAAGAGTGAGGAGGAGCCGGGAGGATTTTGAGTTACCTTTGTGGAGCGGATAAAATCACATACAATGACAAAACGTAGGCTATTTCAGATTGATTTAAAATGTAAAATTTGGCTAGAAGCCAGGGTATTTGCCATACCAAAACGACGCCCCTGAACCCAGATGAAGAAATCTAATCTCAGTGCATTAGCACATGGAGGCCAGCTCAGCCGGTGACATCACTCTAGAATAGAACATTGCCTTTCAACACAAGGCCACTGCTGCCCCCCTGTGGACATGATGTGCGTGTACAGGCGTTTTTTGTTTTTGTCGTTCTTTGTTTTTGTATTCTGTAGTTTTGTAAGTGGAAAGCATGCAAAGACTTTATGGTATTATTTGGGCAGCTATCATTCCTGGTCTTTTTAAAAGGCGTGTTAAGGATTCATTATAAAACATGACTTCCCTCATGAGAACCGTATACAGTACAGTGTGTGCTCTCAAAGTGCAACCCTGCAGACACCATGAAAGCTGTGCAATGTGCTGATTGGGTGTTTTCAAGTGAAATACTGAGGTTTCAACTGAATGGGTCATGGTAGCGGCAGGCCAGCCTACCTTTCCCTGTAAACGATGCTCAGTCCACCAATCACAAAATGAGTTTGCAAGAAACTGAAAGATCTGTGATTCCAGAGTGTCATCCTTCATTGAGCCATTTATCCGTTTTCCTTTGTATCAAATCTGATCACCTCTCGTGTTTGTCCGAAAACATTCTGCGGTTGATTTTAGGCGCTGTAATCTCATCTGAAGTCATACAGAACTGTGAGTGGTCTGCTGAAGTGCTCTGTGATTGGAGGGCAGAACCTCCAACCCACTGGTCAAAGACTCAGTAGAGTCGTTTGTTATAAAGGCCTCCGCTCCACTCCACACAAAGACAAAATGGCCCTTCCTTCTGAAACGCACGCACTTTAAAAATACATTTGTGCAATACAAAGTTCAATCCCAAAACACTGTTAAAAAATATTAAACCATTTTATACCCAGAACAGCAGAAGAAGCACATTAAGGTCATGGAGTGGCCTAGTCAGTCTCCGGACCTTAATCCTATAGAGAATCTGTGGAGGGAGCTGAAGCTTCGAGTTGCCAAGCGACAACCTACAAACCCTAAGGATTTGGAGAGGATCTGCAAAGAGGAGTGGGCCAAAATCCCTCCTGGGATCTGCGCAAACTTGGTGACCAACTACAAGAAACGTCTGACCGCTGTGCTTGCCAACAAGGGTTTCTCCACCAAGTACTGAGTCATGTTTTGCTAGGGGGTGAAATACTTATTTTCCTCAATAAACCACAAATAAATGTTTAAAATTCATATACCGGTAATGTGATTTTCTGGGATTTTTTAAATATTCTGTCTCTCACTGTTAAGATGAACCTACCATGAAAATTATAGACCGTTCCTTTCTTTGTAAGGGGGCAAACTCACAAAATCAGCAGGGGGTGAAATACTTATTTTCCCCACTGTACAACAAAATAACCAAAGCGTATAATGAAAATTGTCGTTTGTATTTTGCCATACACTTAAATGTTTCTAAGGAGATCATTGCTACAGCAACGTGTTACTTTACTCCGCTAGCAACTGTCCATTCCGATTTATTATACACAAGAAATTGTATATACCACCGTGCTGTCAGAAAATCCGGTATTATTCAATTTTCCTGTTCCAGTTTTTCTCAGACTACCGAGCGGTTTGTCCATGGAGACTTAACCGATATGCAACGTTAACATACCTTAAAGACTCTTTCCTGGACACCGTGTGTAAGATTTGAACAGACCTGCTGGATGTTTTGGGAATTGACTGTAAGCCCTTTTTATTTTTATTTTTATACAACGTAAAGTTGACTAATTCTGCTTTGATCAACTACAATTCCTAAGTCTTTTTCAAATTGAAAACCTACTAACTTTTCTCCTCTCATAAAATACTCCTGTCTAATGTTTTTATTTCCCACATGCATAACTTTACATTTAGCAATATTGAATGTCATCTGCCATGCATCTGCCCATTTGGGGATTTTGTTTAAATCATCTTGGATTACTTTAGTCGATTCCAAACTGTTTGCCAAACCCCAAGTTTAGTATCATCTGCAAATGTAACTATTTTGCTACTAACATCCATATCAAGATTTTGAGTTCAATGTCCTGCAACACAGAGGGCAAAATACATACAAAACACTGTACCTGTATATCTGTATTTGAAGTGTGACAAATTATATTATATTAGAATGTGGTGTCACTCACGCTCTTACTCTCTCACACGCTCTCAGGGCCGTGCACAGACATTTTGGGGGGCAGGGGCTGTTAATAACATGGGACCTGTTTTACCTTTCATTATAAGTCATGATAAGATTCTAGATCAGCAGTCCTATTCTGACATGCTTGATATATAAGCCCCATGAATTTGAGGTTTCAAAACGTCCTTCTGTTTTCATGTTCTGTATCATTTTGTTACACTGCATATATTTTATGAATGAGACATATGGTACAACTACTGAACTACGGTTTGATTTTAGTAACATGTTTTTGAGCATCACACAGAGAAACCAGTATTATATTATATTCAAAAACGCACGCACACTACTTAAACACACTCTTATATAGGGTGCTATCAGCTAAATTGGGCCATCAGGTAAAATGAGCCATTTAAGGTTTGAGCGTCTCAGCTCTTAAAATTTTAACAGACAATGACTGCAAATTATATTAAACTGTTGCCACAACTGTACTTGACATGTAACAATTGACTTGATTGGTCTATGGTTGCTATGGTGGTCGGGGCAATGCCTCACATCGAGACTGCCCAGGAGAACTTCAAGGTGAGTGGCCTGACATATGAAAATGTACTTGTCAATAATAAGGTTGATAAATCAATAAAAAACAAATGTACATCTATAAATGATTATGTATACTACATGCTCTGATGGCCTCCATCAGATATAATGCTGATAGTTTGTTAATAAACGTATTTATTTATAAAAGGAAACATTTTTTGTTAGTGGCTCAATTTACCTTAATGTGTTAAGGTAAATTGAGCCATGCATTTCAGCCAAAATGAGCCACCTTCTGAATTGAGTTTTAGCGGATATTTTGATGGTTCCTCTTATTAAAAGTAGGCTATTAATAGATTATTATATTATATTATTGTATATATTACATACCTCTTTTCACATTTTCCCTTCTAATTATGTATGTGTGTGTTAGCTCTGGTCCAGGGCGCATCGTGAGCTAGCTCTCATTATCTAGCGCTCTGTCACACACACACACACACACACACACAAACACACTGTGAGTGATTTACTGAATCATCTGTCTAAAAGAGTAGCCTTGTCTCCTGTTTTAATATGACTTTCTTTACAGTTGTTCTGAGAGTATTTTTAATTCCAGATATGCATGTGTAAGCCTGCATAGTTAGGCACACACACACCACACACACGCACACACACACACACATGCACAGACACATTCATGTTCCAAAATGAGTTCCTAAAGTAATTGGTACTTCATGAATTAATTGTAATGTTATTCTCTATTAATTCTTAATGCTTTAATGTTATTCTTCATGAGTTCATTTAATGTTATTTAAATGCAATGTTTTAGTGTGTTGAGATTAAAGATGATTCGATTATTTTACTCTGTTTCGCTTTACAGTTTGAGTGGCTCATTTTAGCTGATCAGCCAGCCCATTTTACCTGAACACTGCTCATCTAAAAAAATGTGACAGCTGATGTTTTCAAAAGCTGTAGGGCCTGAACAATTATATTTTCTTACATCAATTCAACACAAAAATATTAAAACAGTCCTTATTAACCATAAAAACACAATTCAATGTCATACATTGCTTTTTCTTAGTTTCCCAAGCGATTAACCAAAAAGTGGCCCAATTTAGCTGATATCACCCTACTTGTTACATCTATGCATATGGCTGAAAAACTGATCCAGGGTCAGGGAGGTGAGAAGTATTTTGCCTTTCATTGGAGACAGGTGTATTTGCCTCTTCTAGCAGTGTTTATGCTGCTTCTTATTTTCCAATGAAAATGGATTGAAACTTTTATTTGAACAGGGAAACACACTGCTACATGCCCAAACAATAATACACTTTTAAACATCACGTTTTTAGAAAACTGGCTATATGGAAAAGGGGGTGACTACACTAAACTAGCAAAACGTAACTACCTGCTTCAGAAATTAATTGCATATTTGTAAGTTGTCCTGCATGACAGAGATAACGTCGTTTTAATGATAATTAGACTAGCTTACTTGCTCGCAAGTACTGAGGCTAGTAATGACGAAATTACAGCGTGAAGGTGGCAAGTCCTACTGACCTACTTCATCGTTTTTTTAACGGATATATAACATAAAAAATAAGTAAGTGTTTTTAATCGTGGTTTCATTAAAACAGTGCCTACCTGAGTCATATCATTCACTGTAACCAGGGCTGGACTGGGACAAAAAATAGGCCCTGCCATTTGGCTCAGACCGGCCCATCCAGTGGCGTAGCGTGGGTTGTCAGCACCCGGTGCGAGCCACGTAAACGGCGCCCCATTTTCTGTCGACGGGGGGGGTGCTACGCGAAAAAAAAAGCTGACCAGTTCGTTTATTTCGGGGTGCTACGCGAAAAAATAATTGCGCCCCTCGGAACACCCGGTCCGTGGTATAATATATATTTATATTTTTTTAAATTAAAAAAATATATATAAAATAATTCTACCGTCCCAAAACTAGACCGATTCTGCCCGGGAGACTATATAGCCAGTCCAGCCCTGACTGTAACCGAACTGAGGCTGGGGATCCGGTGCTTTTCATGACAAATTGTATTCGGAATAAACCATTTGGAAGGGGGGGGGGAGTTGGAGAGCGGAGTACTTTTTAAATATACTATTATATCCACGAAAAAATAAAATACAGAAGAAAAAACAAAATACAATTAACACCAGCCAAAAAGGCACTTTTTGACTCTGAGGGCAAAAGGGCAGGGGCTCAAGCCCCCCTTGATGGTGAAAATAGCCATCATTTTGGGTGTGAGAGACCAATAGCGTGTGAGAGAGTAAGAGCGTAGGCGACACAACATCAGATCGGCAAAAAGCACATATCAGAGGCGCGTCTGGAGGAGGCCTTCGAATTTGTGCGCGCATCACAGGCAACCCAAGAGATGTGCTGTCGTCTGTCGGGTCAAGCGCAGGTAACGGGGTCAGAGAGGCACGCACTACTGATGCAGTCAGGCAGAGAGCCAACATCAGCGTGACGCAAGATGGATATCAGGTCGATGACATCTTTTATATTTGCACAATGACTTTGAAAAGGTACAAGCCTTCAGGTGCGCAGGGGAGAAAATGGAGGAAGGAGGAGGAGGAAAAGAGAGCCCAATTAAGAGGTAGGCTATGTCATCTATAGTAGCTTCTCTTAACAAAAAACAATTTCAGCCACCGTCCAAGTCAGAGCGGGGTTCCTGACGCACAAATCCTCCACAATCCAGAAAATAACAAGCAGAGATCCAGCGGTAAAATTCCAACAAAGGTCGCATTTATTTGTGTTCAAACAAAATATATTCTCTGCAGTTTCAACATAAATCCAATACGATTAATCCAATAAAACAATACCTTTTGTTTGCGTGGGTGAGTGTGGTCAAAAACTGTTTCGCTCCCCGTCTGACTAGGACTCTCTCCAGGTGAGCCGCATTTCATTGATTACCCAGATTTGTATACTAACAGGATTAACTGAGGAGGGAGCCATCCAGAGGTCAGCGTAAGATAACTAAGGTAAGTAATATACACATAATTCCATATCCTATAGAATGCATCAAACCATAACTAAGGTGAGTGATTAATGTACACATAATTCCATATCCTATAGAATGCATCAAACCATAACTAAGGTAAGTGATTAATATAAACATAATTCCATATCCTATAGAATGCATCAAGCCATAACTAAGGTAAGTGATTAATATAAACATATTGTTTGATACATGTTTACATTCATATTTTTATGTTCCTTTTCCACAGGTTTCCTTTTTCACAGGTCAAATTAACCAAATCAACTTAAAGGTAAATTGTGGCTCCAACATCATCATTGTGTTTCTGTGTTATTGTAGGAGGCTAGAGAGCTAACTAGCTAAGTAATAAACAAGCTCATGCTAGCTAGATATTGCGATGCTAAGAGCGTCTGCTAGACTTATACAGATTGAAGGATGAATGCATGCTGATGCTGAGTTACCCTCACGTTTTGGCTTGAAGCTTATTAGTACCCCCCTGTAGTTATTCCCAAAACTAGGCTACTACACCTGAATTGCAGAGTTGCAAAACCCTCATGCTTGCCTTGAGTCTCAAGCTTTATTATTAGGCTACCAAAATTAGTAGTAGGCTACAACATTATATCAGTGATAATAATGTGGCTAGCTATCCATAAAAAATCGATTTAAGTTGTTTGTCCTACAGCTGCTTTTGCTTGTAATAGGCTAATAACTGTACCTGTCTGTACAGATACACTCAGCAAATGTTTGCAAAAGCCCCCAGACTTTGTTAACAATTGTGTTAAAAGTGAGTTTTCTTACCATTTTCTCTTATCCTCCCCGTTGTTAAGAGAGGAGTAGAACCAGGTGGGACGAGGGGGTTGGGGGGGTCCGGGCGGGGCCGCTGTCACATGCTTCTCCTGTTTCTGTTCTGATTTTCTTCAAGTCATCCACTTCCAATGAAATGCAGAGATCATGGAACAGCGACTCCAGGAAGCTGGAATAATGCACAGAGCTTTCATACTGAGAGAGTTTGTCTTTAAGCAGCTTGTGTAACTCTGTGAAGTCATCTTTAGAGGAGGGGCTCAAGGCATCAATCTCCGACGTTCTCAACACCGGCACATTGTTAGTAACACCGAACGCATCCATCGCCAGCTCCAAGTCCGCATCCTCCTGCAGTTTCATCACTCTCAGTTTTTCTGCTGCAGCTTCTTCTGGCGTGAGCTCTACTTCCTCTATTCTGTGTTTAATCTCTTCTTTTTTTCCTTTGCCGACTTTCTTTCTCTTAGATTTTTTCACAAAATGTTTTCTTGTCTGACACATTTACTTCTGTTTTTTTCTCTTCCGCCTTCTTCTCCTCTTCATCGTCATCCCAGTTATCCTTCACATCTTCATCCTCGTCCTCGCCTTCCCATTTGTCCAGCACTGCCACCTTTGTGGTCGGCTCGTCCGGCTCGAAGCTGTCCGCCATCATCCTTCTTTCTGAAATTATCCCAAACCGAGCTATGCCTCGTGCGTTTCATTTTCCTTTGCGAACATTACCATCACTCTCGCTTGCTCTGATCAGCTAGCAGCGCTCAAGCAGCTCTGAGTCAAACTACTCTACTACGTTATTGCGCATGCCCCCAAAGTAATGACATCTCCCCGATTATTTAACCAAATAACACTGTCAACAAAATGCGGAACATGTATTTATTATTATGAAAAATTATGCAAATGAACCAATAAGCCGTTAAGCATATTTGGATATTTTTTATTTTGTGGCTAACCGTTGACATCCCTAGTTTACATGCACTTTAGTTATGCGATAATAGGAAAAACACTGGTTTACATGATTCAGTAGATCTTCATATCGTGTTCTGTCTTGAAGTATTCTTCCATTCCATCTTGATGTAAGTCTGAGGCTTCAAATTCGTCACTTTATCCTGGCACTGGACGCAGCGATGGCAGTTTCCATTCCCAACTGTTTCTTCTTGGCTCTCTGCTGCAGTAGCGTAGCCAGAAAAAAGACGGTGGGTGTGCATCAGAAAAACTGTGTGTGCCACATTTAATTTTCTTTACAACAGAGTATAGGCGCTGTCATGCCGAAATGTGTCCGCCTGAAAATAATGTATCCAGATGACGTCATTGGAATTTTGGACTGTAGTTACTATGCCAACATGATGAGCTCGCATTCCTGAGTGACAAAACCCGGAAGAATGTGTCCGGGTGATGTCATTTAGCTACGAATAAGCTGTACAGCTAAGTTAGCTGCCTTGCTACGAACATAATATATGAATTATAATATATAATTATATAGCCAGCTAGCTATGAAGATAATAATATGCATTGTCTGTTCAGCTGTACAGCGAAGTTATATTCGGTGAACCGGTGCTATCGATGAATGGGGAGTAACTTAGCGTCTTGGCTCCCATTCAAATTAATGGGGAGCAAGTTAGCGTCTTTCCGAGTTATTGTAAGCGGCTTTACAACAAGCGGCTTTTCCTTTGTAAGGAAGGACGCTAACTTGCTCCCCATTCATTTGAATGGGAGCTGATAGCACCGGTTTGACATATTTAATGTAGCGGCATGAACTTCTTTCTTCAGTAAAAATAGGCTACTTTCATCCGTTTCATTTCAAATGCGCAACGCTTCTTCAGTTATTGTATTATTTACGTTCTTTATCACAGTAGCAATATCCGTCATTACATGGCATCCTTAATGAACATAGTTTTTGACTTGGTACATGACATCCTGAATGAACAGTTTTTGGTTTTTTAATCATTTTAATAATAGATTTTTCTTTTCACATTTAACACAAAACATACAATATATTCCATCATACTGCGCACATCACCAAAGTAAAAAAATAAAATAATAATAATAATAATAACATAAAGTTTTCAAAAAAACACACATGGAACATTTAAGGACGTAGTCAAATACACTCAAACTCCCAGTCAGCCAACACTCGTAAGTCACTCCCACACCCAGCACGCCTGCATCTGTCCGTATACACTCTATAGTTTGTTGATTATTTTATTCCACGTACTATCAAATTGATTACATTAATTTTGTCCTCTGCTAGCGATTTTTCCATATTTAAGTAAAATGCCACTGAGATCCTCCACTGTTCCATCGTTGGCGATGTTGGGTATTTCCATTTCTTTAAGATTCGTTTCTTTATAATCAATGATGACAATAGCATGACCCAGCCATTTGGATATCTTAAGCTCTCTGTATTTTGGAATATACATATGTTAGGCGTAAAAGTAATGGAAACGTTAAGTGTTTCAGATAGCCATTTCTCAACCTGTCTCCAAAGTTGTTGGACTACTTAGCATTTCCAAAAGGAGTGTATAAGTGAATCGCTCTTTTTATTACACTTCACACAGATATCTGATACCTTGAATCAATTTTTTTAATTTCCTGGCGATTGA
>JAINUG010000960.1:7500-39553 GCA_029706075.1 Aldrovandia affinis | reverse complement strand
GACAATCACTCTTCATTTGTACAACCCTTTTGTTCTAGAAACAGACATTTTTGCTTTTTAAAAAACGTTACGTTACTGAGGTGAAGGACGGGGGAAGCAGCAGGATAAATTTGGGTTCTGGAATGGGAAGCGGAGGTATTCTGTCCGCTTCGCCGGGACCCCTTCAGGGGTGGGTGGCTTTGCTCACCCTCCTGGAAGCTTTCAAATTGGGCCAGATCGGGGCTACCTGTACTATTTAGGGCAGCCGGAGTACTGTAGAAAGTGTGGGGTGTTTGGGCACACCAAAGAGGTGTGCCAAACTAAAAGATGTAGGCGGTGTACTTCGGCTGAGCACGAAACAAAGGACTGTGTAGCCCCGAAGACATGCAGCTTGTGTGGAGCTGGGGACCACCTGTTCCGGGTCTGCCCTGACAGGAAGCGCTCCTTTGCGGAGCTCTTCCGGGTAGGCCCGGAGCAAGAGGACCATGAGGTCGGCCGCTTGGGGCCTCCTGGGGACGCAGCGCCCTCTGGTGGCCCGGTGGTGGCAGTACCGGTGCAAGCTTCTGGGGGAAACCCAGAAATGGAGGGCGCCTCCGGGAAGGTCCCAGGTCCCGTACGGGAGCCCCTTTCCACCGCTGGTCCAGTTCCCGCTCCTGCTTTGGCTGCTGCTGAGGCCATTCCATCGGCCTCAGCTCCTGGCCCGACCCCTGACCTTCCCTCGGATGACATCAGCATCGACATCACTCCGGGGTCTGGTTCCGTACCTGCTGCCGCGCCTGGCATGGCTCCTGATCCTGATCCGGTCTCCACTCCCGATCCGGCTCCAACTTCTGCTCCGGCTCCCGATCCAGTGTCAGTGCCCGCTCCAGGTTCCGGGGCTGCCCCGGGTTTGGTTCTTGGCACCGTTTTGGCTCCTTCCAGTCCCCATGCCCCGGTTCCTGTTCCGGATTCGGCCTCTACCCCCTCCCCGGTCCCCGTTCCAGCTCCTGGTCCGGCTGTCTCCGCTCCCCCTACTCAGGTTTCGGCTTCTGGCCAATCTCCCTGTTCAGTAGCCTCCAAGGGGGATTTTATTTTTGGTCGAGGGAGGCCCCTGGCCCCCGCTTCTGTTCCTGGGCCGGGTCTGCCCCCCAGTCCTGCCCCCCGCTGAGGGGGGCGGTGATGGGGGGGGCTCGGGGTCGGGGGATGGGGCGGGGGTGTCGGGGTGGGGGCCCTGGACCCGCCTTTGGGCTCCTCCCTGAGTTGGGGGGACTCCGAGGCTCCTGAGGATGATGGGGATTTCCAAGTTTGGAAAGACACGTCCAGAAGGAAGAGGCCCCTGTCCGGGGAACCCCATGAGGAAAGGCCCCCCAAGGCGGGCCCCTCTACCCCCTCTATCCCATTGTCGCCCAACCCTTTTGAGGTGCTGGCGGAGCCCGAGGGGGGGTCCGACTTTTGCACAGGTATGGATTTGGAGCTGGCCTCCCCGTTTCCATATCAGGATACCTGGGCTGCGGACAATAATAATTCAGAGATCATGGACATTGGCCAGCAAGAAGAGGGGGACATAGGGGGGGCAGATGCTCCTAAAGGAGAATGAGTGTTTGTGTTCCTGTGGTTTTTGTTTTATTTTTTGTCCGGTTATATATATTTTTTCTCCTTTTAAATGTTCACAATTATCACAGCTAATGTGCGGGGTCTGCGAGACCCCACTAAGCGTGCCGCGGTCTTCTCGTCCCTGAGAGCCATGCGGGGGGATGTGTACCTCCTGCAGGAGGTGCATCTCAGGGACGAGGAGGACGCGGCGGCGTTTACGCAGGAGTGGGTGTGGGGCCCCTCAGGGTGGTCTGTGGGTGGGGTCCACGCTAACGGGGTGGGGATTCTTTTTAGGGGCCCCTCCTTTGTAGTGGAGGAGGTGGTGAGCACGGTGGCGGGACGGGTTGTATGTAGATTTTTCGTATCAAAATTCACGGTTTCGAGTGGTTAATGTTTACGCCCCCGCCCAGAGGGGCCGCAGGCTGGAGGTTTTCCGGAATCTACCCGGATGCCTCTCAACCATGCGGTCCCTGATACTGGGTGGGGATTTTAATGTCTCTCTGGACACGGGGTGGGCGAGGGCGGCATAGACTATTCTGCCAGAGCGCTCGCGGAACTAGTGAGGGACTTCTCCCTGGTCGACGCCTTCAGGGCGGCACACCCGACTGACCCGGGCTTCACGTGGCGTAACTCCAGGGGGGCTAAGAGCCGCCTGGATTACATCTTCATGGGTGGGGGGCAGAGCGGCGTGAAGTGTGTTCTTCTCCCCTCGTGGGCGTCGGACCACGACGCGCTGCGGGTCTCTCTTCCCATGGACAGGCCAAAGTGGGGACGGGGTGTCTGGCGGTTGAACTCATCACTGCTGGGTTCCGACGCCTTCGTAATTGCCTTCACGAGGTTTTATGGTTCTGTCCGGACATTACGGTCCTTGTTCACTTCGGTGGTAGAGTGGTGGGAGGCGGCGAAGAGCCGTCTCGCCATTTTCTGCCGGCGATATGCGGTTGGGGCGCGCCGGCGGGATGGGGCAGGGGTGGCCAGGTGGGTGGCATCTCTGGCTTATCTTCATGGACGTCTCAACCGTGGGGAGCCAGTGGACTGGGCCGTATACGAGGGCGCCAAGGAGCGGCTCAGGAGGCGGCTGGGCGGCGGTTTTCCAGGCTCAGCTCTGAGCTGGAGGAGGGAGAGAGGCCCACAGCCTACTTCTTCCAGGCTGCCAGGGCGCGTCAGGGCGCCTCCGTTATCGCAGGGTTGAGGAGGGTGCTTGGCACTCTGGCTGAAGGGCCGGAGATGTTGGCTGTGGCAGAGTCGTTCTACGTCGAGCTCTTCAGTCGGCGGGCCTGCGACCCTGCGGCGGAGGCGCGCCTCCTGGACTGTGTCTCGGCTCGGCTGGGGGCCGAGGAGGCGCAGGCTATGGAGGCCGATGTGACTCTGGAGGAGGTGCGGGAGGCGTTGTTCTCCCTTAGGGATGGTCGTGCCCCTGGGCATGACGGGTTCCCTAGGGAGTTCTATGTCGCCTTCTGGCACCTCCTGGGGCCTGATCTCCTGGAGGTCTACAGGACCCTCCTGAAGAGGGGGGCTCTGTCGGCCTCCATGAGAAAGGGCGTTCTCGTACTCCTTCACAAGGGAGGTGACCGGACGGAGCTGGGCAACTGGCGGCCGCTCACCTTGCTAAACACCGACTATAAGGTGTTGGCAAAGGTGGCGACCGCCCGTCTGCGGCGGGTTATGGGTGGGCTGGTGAGTCAGGACCAGACCTGTGGGGTCCCGGGGCGTTCGTGCTCCTGGAACCTCATCCTCCTCCGGGATGTGCTGGACTGGGTCGAGGAACGCAATCTGCCTTTGGGCCTGGTCAGTATTGACCAGGAGAAGGCCTTCGACCGGGTCCAGCACGGTTTCCTGTTCGGCGTCTTGGGTCGAATGGGGTTCGGGCCCCGGTTCATTGGCTGGGTTCGCACGCTGTATGCGGGAGCATACAGCTGCGTACGGGTGAATGGGTTCCTGAGCGGGCCGGTGGAGCAGTTGGGGGGGGTGCGGCAGGGTTGTCTGCTCTCTCCGCTGCTCTACGTCCTGTTCATGGAGCCCTTTGCTGAGCTGGTGCGCCGGGACCCGGGCGTCGACAGTGTTCGGCTCCCGGGGGCGGCGGGCGAGGTCTTGAAGATCCAGCAGTACGCGGACGACACAACGCTGTTTGTGTCGTCTGTCCGGTCGTTGGGTCGCATACGGGCCCTGACCGACCTTTTTGGGGCGGGAACGGGCTCCAGAGTAAATATGGCTAAGTCCTCTGTCCTATTTTGTGGCAGTTGGACGGAGGACATAGGCGACTCTGGAGGGTTTGCTGTGTGTGAGGACGGACTGAAAATCCTGGGCGTCCGGTTCTGGGCTCGCGGAAGCGCGGCTCAGAACTGGGAGGCCCGTCTGGCCCTCGTGCGCAGCAGACTGGGTGTGTGGTCACGCCGGCAGCTGTCGCTGACGGGAAAGGTGGTGGTGGTTAGGTCGGTGCTCCTTCCGCTGCTCCTTCACCTGGCGTATGTCTTCCCGGTTCCGGCTCGTGCCAAGCTCGCCCTGACGAGAGCGGTCTTCCGTTTCTTGTGGGGCGGCAGGTACGAGTGCGTGAGCCGGGAGCTGATGTACGCCTCGGTGGCGGGGGAGGGGTGTCCCGAGGGTGCCACTGAAGCTGGACGTGTTGTACGCCAGTTTTGCCAGCAAAATTGTTCTGGAGCGGGCGCCTCACAAGTGCTTTTTCCTCGCCAGGTTTTTCCTGGCGGGATTTTTTAGGCACTTGGAGGCGCTGACGCATGTGGTGCCCCGGGCGGACGTTAGGTCCCCGGCCTACGAGGCGGTGGTGAGGTTCTTCCGTCAGTGCCCCCTCTATCTCGCGTGCGGAGGCTCTGGACCACAGGGCCCTGTACGCGAGGCTGGCCTGTCGCCAGGTGGTGGTTCCCTCTGGGGTGCCCGCTGGAGTCAGGTGGGGCAGGGTGAGTGGAGGTGGCGCGCCGGCAGCGGTGCGTGACCTCCACTGGCGGTGTGCTCTGGGGCGTTTGCCGGTGCGAGAGGTCCTGCACCGACATGGTTGTTCTGCGAGCGCTCTGTGCCCCCGGGGGTGTGGGGCTCCGGAAACGGTGCGTCACGCCTTCTGGGGATGCCCCTTCGCAGGGGAGTTCTGGGGGTTAGTGCTCGGCCTTCTTAGGAGGGTCGGGCCGGGTTTTGTTTTGTCGGGGGATGGGGTTGTTTTTAGGAAAGGGCTGGGGGTGGTTCCCACGGTATCCGCTGGCGTGCTCTGGGATGTACTGGGGTACGCCAAGTGGGTACTGTGGGAGGATAGGATGTCGGCAGTGGGCAGGAGGGTGAGAGTGTTAACTCCTGCCCTACTGTTCTACAAGTTTAGAGGGAGGGTTGCTCAGCGGGTGGGTATGGATAGTGTGTTACATGGGAAGGGGTGGGTGTGGGCACACTGGGGAAGATTGATTTGGTGTTTCTGATTATGCTCTGTGGGGTTTTGTTTGTTGTGAAGTGAATAAAGAATGAAATAAAGAAATGAAATAAAACTAAAATAAGTACCGTATTTTTCGGACTATAAGCCGCTACTTTTTTCCCATGCTTTGAACCCTGCGGCCTATACAACAGTGCGGCTAATCTATGGATTTTTACGGTTACGGTCCACCACCTTTAAACTCTATGGGCTCTATGGCCGGTCCACGCCCCCCACCTTTAAGCGGCGGGCTCCAGCAGGAAATGCTGGAGGCCGGAAAAGAGTGAGATAGGCAGTTCGCGCGAACAACGAAAGCAAAAGTGGAACCGAATGCAGTACGAGAGACAGAACGAGAGCAAGATAGACATTACGAGAGCGAGACAGTTTGCGCAAAGGAAGTTTTCACGCACAAACCCTCATTATGGAAAACAAACGAAGAAATGCATATGATGCAAATTTTAAGTTAAAGGCAGTCGATCTGGCTGTCAAAGAAGGAAATAGAGCTGCTGCACGTACCCTTGGCATCAATGAATCAATGGTGAGACGTTGGAGACGCCAGCGTAAAGAACTGGCTCAATGCAAAAAGACGAAAAAAGCTTTCAGAGGTAATAAAAGCAGATGGCCCGAACTTGAAGACTTTCTTGAAGATTGGTTGAACACACAGAGAGCAGACGGCCGAGGTGTTTCCACCGTGCAGATCCGACTGAAAGCCAAAACAGTCGCGACCGATTTCGACGAAGAGGAGTTCTTTGGTTTTGAGAGAGACAACGAAGGAGAGACTGGGAGAGTGGCTGACGAAGCCACCCTGAGGCTGTTCGTTTCCGACACTGAAGAAGAGGACTTTGGTGGTTTTAGTACGCAGGAAGAAGACGAAGATGAGGATGAATGACTGACTTTTCTTGTTACAGCCGTGTTACTGCACTTTAGCCTAAAAGATGAAGACGAGGATTAATGACTTTTCTGGTAGGCTGGTTATATTTTAAGCAGCCGTGTTACTGCACCTTTAGGCCTACTGCCGTGTTACAGGCACTTTTAATTTAGCACTTTTAAAAAACACATTTAATTTAGCCATTGATATTGCCTCGTCAAGCGCTGTAAGCTTTGTTTTTGTTATGGTACTAGGCTATACTGTAGATCACTGCCGGGACGTGCGCTGGGAGCGCACCGTTTATAATTTCTGCACAGTGTACACGTTTGAATGCTGTTAAACATGTGAAAGTTTGTGTGTCTGAAACGCTATGTGATACAGTACAGTTTACACAGTACAGTACATGTTCCGTACTATTGCACTAAATGGTAACACTTGAATAAGTTATGCAAATATACAACTTGTTTGTTGAAATGTTAATAAAATGGAAGCTTCCCCAAACAGCCATCTCTTTCCCGACAATCCCCTCTGTGCACGAACCCTTACATATGGTAATTAAACATTAAAACACCTGCGGCTTATAGTCCAGTGCGGCTTGTATATGTACACATTTGTTTTTTCCCTAAATTTAGCTGGTGCGGCTAATATTCAGGGTGCGCTTTATAGTGCGAAAACTACGGTAAATAAAATAAAAAAAAAAAAAAGGAAACTTGATGGGGGCTTTTTGTGAGGTCTCCTTTTTTTTTTTTTTTTTTTTTTTTTGAGATTATTATGGGTTATGATCTTTTATTTTTAACCGAATATGATTGTTTGGGTTTGTATTTTGTATTATACAATTAATACTGTAGTATTTAGTTTGTATTTTGCCATGATATGTATTATTTGAAACGATTTCTGTTCTGTGATGAAATGTATCATGTTATGGCTTTATTAATAAAAATATATATTAAAAAAAAAATCTGTTCTTATCAGTTTAATATCTGATATGTCCCCATCGGGGACTACATATTAAACGGATTTTTAGAACGGGGAGTCGGAAAAGGAGCTTGCCGTGTGTGTGTGTGTGTGTGTGTGTGTGGTGTGGTGTGGTGTGGTGTGGTGTGGTGTGGTGTGGTGTGTGTGTGTGTGTGTGTGTGTGGTGTGGTGTGGTGTGGTGTGTGTGTGGTGTGGTGTGGTGTGGTGTGGAGTTGTGTGGTGAGTTTGAGTGAGTGAGTTTGATGTTGTGTTTGATGTTGCTTTTTAATTCTGCAGCATCACAGGTGGCCAATGGAATGGAACGGAATGGAATGGCAGAGCCACGTGTGCCCTGTGTGTGGAGGTGTGAATGGGTGGCTGCTTGGAGGCGGAACACACTGACTTGGATGGGGACAGTGAACGTGGCTGGGGACAGGGACAGGGACAGGGCCATCGACAGGGCCATCCTGCCGTCCCTGTGGGTTTGGGGGGCCGGGGGGGCGGCGGCCAGAGGGGGGCAGTATGTGGTTATCGCTTCTCGGCCTTTTGGCTAAGATCAGGTGACTGCTGCTGTGCGGCGGTCCCGGATGGGAGGTCACTCCTGTGTATTCCGTTTTAAGTGGGCGGAATGCACAGAGGTGGCTGAGGAAGATCCGGTAGCGAGGTGAATGTGTTTTGTATGAATGTTGTGCTGTCGGATGGGAGGTCACTCCTGCATGTTCTGTCTCTGGACGGAATATGTAGGAGCGGCTGATGAAGACTCGGCAGCACGTGTGTGAATGGTGTGTGCGTCATCCTTGGTCCCCCGGGAAACCGGAGGATCGGGGATGGACGCTAATACTATGTGGTATGTTTAAGTGTTAAGTGTTTATTGTTGGACTTACCCATTTAGTTATTGTTTTTTGTGATACACTGTGTTGTATATAGCACTGGGATTAAATTTAATAGAAACCCTATCTTCCGAAATTGTAGTATATGTATAAGTATGTAGTGTAAGCGAAATAGTTAATGTTATGGATGTAGTAAAAGCATGGGTTAGTTGTCCCCGATCCTCTGTCCACATTTGGGGATCGGGGCAACGAGTATGAATGACATGTGCACAGCGATCGTCCTCGGTTCTCTGGGTAAGACCGGAGGATCGTGGGCGACGTGTATGAAGAGAGCAGCGGAGGGATTAGATGCCCTTCGTGTGATTGGATGTGTTGTGTGTATGTTGGTGAGTTGTCCCTGATCCCTCGGTCTAATACCTGGGGGATCGGGGGCGACGAAGGTGAATGTAGCGAGGGGTTTAAACGCCCTTCGTGTTGCACGGGGTCGTCCTCGGTCCTCAGGGTAAAACCTGGGGATCGTGGGCGACATGTTTGAAGACGCAGCGGAGGGATTAGATGCCCTTCGTGTGTTGGATGTGCCGGGTGCAATGTGTGCATGGGCTGGTCGCCCTCGGTTCTCCGGACTAGGCCGGGGAGTCGTGGGCGACGGGTACGCAGGCAGACGCAGCGGAGGGATTAGATGCCCTTCGTGTGTCTGCATGCACTGTGTGTGGGTTGTGTTACAATGCATTAGGGTCGTCCTCTGCCCTCCGGGTGAAACTGGAGGGTAGTGGACGACAGTATGAAGATGCATCGAGCCGCAGATGAGGTTCGAATGTGTTGGATGGGCTGTGTAGGCATTGTATGTTTGTTACAGCACGGGTGTAATTATAGCCTAAGGTGGAGGAAAAACAACAACAAAAAAAATAAAAAATGAAAAATAAAAATCTGTTCTTATCAGTTTAATATCTGATATGTCCCCCATCGGGGGACTACATATTAAACAGATTTTTAGAACGGGGAGTCGGAAAAGGAGCTTGCTCCGTCCGCTCCACGCATTGACCCTGTATGGCAGTGTATCAGGGAACAGTGCACCTCTCTTCCTTTGTGTCCAAAAACAGTGTGTGTGTGTGTGTGTGTGTGGTGTGGTGTGGTGTGGTGTGTGTGTGTGTGTGTGTGTGTGGTGTGGTGTGCTGTGGTGTGTGTGTGTGGTGTGGTGTGGTGTGGTGTGGAGTTTGCGTGAGTGAGTTTGAGTGAGTTTGATGTTGTGTTTGATGTTGCTTTTTAATTCTGCAGCATCACAGGTGGCCAATGGAATGGAACGGAATGGAATGGCAGAGCCACGTGTGCCCTGTGTGTGGAGGTGTGAATGGGTGGCTGCTTGGAGGCGGAACACACTGACTTGGATGGGGACAGTGAACGTGGCTGGGGACAGGGACAGGGACAGGGCCATCGACAGGGCCATCCTGCCGTCCCTGTGGGTTTGGGGGGCCGGGGGGCCGGCGGCCAGAGGGGGGCAGTATGCGGTTATCGCTTCTCGGCCTTTTGGCTAAGATCAAGTGTAGTATCTGTTCTTATCAGTTTAATATCTGATATGTCCCCCATCGGGGGACTACATATTAAACGGATTTTTAGAACGGGGAGTCGGAAAAGGAGCTTGCTCCGTCCGCTCCACGCATTGACCCTGTATGGCAGTGTATCAGGGAACAGTGCACCTCTCTTCCTTTGTGTCCAAAAACAGTGTGTGTGTGTGTGTGTGTGTGGTGTGTGTGTGTGTGGTGTGGTGTGGTGTGGTGTGTGTGTGTGTGGTGTGGTGTGTGGTGTGGTTTGAGTGAGTGAGTTTGAGTGAGTGAGTTTGATGTTGTGTTTGATGTTGCTTTTTAATTCTGCAGCATCACAGGTGGCCAATGGAATGGAACGGAATGGAATGGCAGAGCCACGTGTGCCCTGTGTGTGGAGGTGTGAATGGGTGGCTGCTTGGAGGCGGAACACACTGACTTGGATGGGGACAGTGAACGTGGCTGGGGACAGGGACAGGGACAGGGCCATCGACAGGGCCATCCTGCCGTCCCTGTGGGTTTGGGGGGCCGGGGGGCCGGCGGCCAGAGGGGGGCAGTATGCGGTTATCGCTTCTCGGCCTTTTGGCTAAGATCAAGAGGGGAGAGACGATGGCCACATCGACAGATGGTGGATTGCCGGCCTTCCGGGCGCGGATGAAGAACACGGTGCGATTTGCTGCAGGAACGGACTTTGAGGTAAGGAAAAGATTCACTTTGGAGTTCTTTTGTAATGAAATAGTGAAGGGCACGTTAAAACTTGAAAATAAGGAAATTTATTGCATGCAGGATTTCATATCATCACAGGGGTGTGTTGATTTGACGTTTTTCTCTGAGACTGCGGTGCTTGCATGCTTTGATTTGTGCAAAGTCAAGCGGGATGACCCTGTGTTTGAGGGAGTTCGAGTAGAGCTCCTCCATGCGCAGGGTTTCAGACCGCTGACTGTGCACATGTATAACCCTTTCGTCACGGAACAAGACATTTTGTGTTTTTTGAGCAAATATGTTGAGAAGGTGGCGAAGCAAACAGGGGAGAAGCTCCTGAACAAGTTTGGGTTTTGGAACGGGAAGCGGCGTTTCCTCGTCCGCTTCCGGCGAAGCCCTGGGGAGGGGATTAACTATACCTACCCCCCCGGGAGCTTCTCCATTGGAAGTGACAAGGGGTTCTTGTACTACCCTGGGCAGCCAATGTACTGCAGGAAGTGTAGTCGGACCGGGCATTCCAAAGAGGTGTGCCAGGCCGACATGACTCGATGCAGATATTGCGCATTGGCTGAGCATGTGAGTAAGGATTGCAAAGCTCCTAAACTTTGCAGTCTGTGCGGAGCGGAAGGACACCTTTTCAGGGCCTGTCCTTTGAAACAAAAAAGTTTAGCTGAATTGTTTGCTCAGGACCAGGCTCCTAACGACCATGCGGTCGAGCACCTGGTGCCTCCTGGGGGTGAAGAGCCCTCAGGTGGCCGTCAGGAGGTCGGCCGACTGGTGCCTCCTGGGGGTGCAGCGCCCTCTGGTGGCCCGGAGGTGGTAGTGGCAGTGCCAGCCCCGGGTGTAAAACCAGGGGCGGATGTTGCTCCTGGGTCGGCTTTAGGTCCCGGGTTAGCTCTTATAGCAGCTCGGGCCTCCGCTCCAGGCACGCCTGCAGCTGTGGCTCAGACATCAGCCTCAGTTTGTGTGTCGCTTCCATGTGCTGTTCTCCCCTCCTCCCCCATCACTATCCCCTCCTCTCCCCCCACCACCCCCTCCACTCCATCCAGCACTACCCTCTCTGCCTCTCCCATCGCTTCCCCCACTACCCCCTCTGTTTTCACCCCTTCCACCCCCCCCACCACTAGACCTTTTCCAGCGCCCGGGTCCGTTCCTGTACCGACATCCGCGTCCGAGAAGGGGCGGGAGGCCACTCTCGGTAAGTGGAGATCGAGCAAAGTAACTCCACATGCTGGTAATGATCCCCAGCGATCAAAGATGCAGATGACGAGCTCCCTGACAACATCACGGGCCAAGGGTCTCCCCCCCCGCTCTGTCTCTGCTCCGTATGTGTTCCATGTTCCTGCACAGGCTCCTGCTCCCGCTCCTGACCAGGGTTCTGCTCCGGTCCAGGTACCGACCACAGCTCCGGACCTGGACTTGGCGGCGCTTGCTGGACAACCCGGTCCGTTCATGTTTGGGCGAGGAAGGGGGCGTTTCCCCCCTCAAGTTTTCGCTCCAGATCTCCCACAGGTGGGGGCACGTGAGGAGAGCAGATCCGGTAGAGTGGAGGAGACAGCTCCGGAGGGGATGTCATATGGGCTGTACCCCCCCCGGCAGGTTCCTGAATCGGAGGACTCCGGAGAGGAGTCCGGAGTGGAGTCCCTGTCCAACCCCCTGGAGGCAGTGGGTACCCCACAGGAGTGGGGGGACTCTACGGAGCCTGAGGGTGCTGGAGAGGCCGGCTGGGTGACCAGGCCAACGAAGAAGAGAGCCCTGTCGGGGGAGCATGAGGAGGCTAGGGGACGCAAGGAGAACCCCTTGATCCCGCTCGATCCTAACCCCTTCCAGGTGCTGGCGGGGCCTGAGGAGGGGGTGGACTTTTGTACCGGCATGGACTTGGAGCTAGTCTCCCCGCTCCCTTACCAGGATTGGGTCCCTGATGGCCTTGCGGATAGCCTGGGAGACATTTTGAAAACGCCTGGAGCAGGGGACTTGGGGGACTTGGGGGGGGCAAATGCCCTTTAAAGAGGGCATTTGTTTGTTAGTCTTATCTTATTGTTTCGTCTGTGTTAGTTTTTTGTTTTCTTCCCCTTATATGTTACCCCCCTTTTTTGTTTATAAACTGTGTTTAATTTCAAATAAAACCTTTCTGTGTTGTTGAAACTATTTTGGGGGTGGGTATGAAATAAATGGTCTGTGTTTGTCTATTGTGGTTCTTTTCTATGCCTTTTTTTTTCTCCGAGCAAATTTTTTTTTTACAAATATTTTTATTGCCATTTTAGTTTAACAACAAAAACATAACATAAAAAACCACATAGAATAACCTTCCCATATTCACTCCCACACCCAACCGCATCCAAAATAACAAAAAATAAAATAAAATAAAAAGGTAAAAGTGAAGTCATTTCGTCCTAACAATATACAAGAGCTGAAGCTACACTTAGTTAGTTAACACAGGTCCCAAAGGATTCTCTTCCATAAAATGTAGAAAATGTCCCCAAATTTCTTGAAAAACATCAGGTTTTCCTTTGATAGCATAAGTCAACTTCTCTAAAGCAAGACAATTAGACAGGTCTCTGAACCATTGATTGATATCTGGTTTGTCTGGGTTTTTCCAAAAGATTGCAATTGTGTGTTTTGCTTGGAGAAGACAACATGTAATCATTTTCTTCTTGGTCTTATTAATATCCAGTCCCTCAGGGAATAGACCTAGGATGCACAGCCGTGGACATACTGGTAACTTTTCAGATACTATTTGTGATAATATATCAAGTACACCATTCCAAAATTCCATGATTCTTGGACAGTCCCAAATGCAATGAAACAGTGTGCCTTTCTCCACATTACATTTTACATTGGTCTGGAATATTGGCATCAAAACGATGGAGTAGAGATGGGGTAATATATGTACGCATAATCCACTTATACTGTAATAATTTAAATCTTGTATTGATTGTCTGAACCTGAGCTTTATGAAAAACTTCCTCCCATTCATCAACTGTAATCTCTGTAATTAAGTCGTTACACCAAGCCAATCTCTTACTCTCCGAGGATTCCCCAGACATCCTAACAAATGAATCATACATCCGAGATACCTGACCCTGGCCATCAGAGTAATGTACCATCATCTTTTCCAAAGCAGAAAGAGAGGCAGGTGTACAGAGTTATTTTGGGTCTTTGAAATATAGCTCCTAATCTGTAAGTACTTAAAGAAATGTTTTAATGGTAAGTCATATTTTTACGTAGATCCTCGAAAGTCAGAAGTATCTCACCATCATCATACATATCCATGATTTTGCCAATACCTTTGTCTGCCCATGTCTTGAACCCTAGGTCATGAGATCCCGGTATAAAACTTCTGTTGCCCCATATAGGAGTAAAGCGTGAGAGTGTTGTATCTGATTCTGAATCAAAGTATTTCTGTGCTTTAAACCAAATATCTACTGTGTTTTTAACAAAGGGGTTTTGTGTTTTTTCTTTAACTTCTTAGGAGAGTCAGAATACAGGTAAAGATTTAGGGGCAGAGGGGATGTAGTACTGCTCTCCATCTGCACCCACGGTATACAGCTTTCATTTGAAAACCAGAACATTGCTGCTCTTATTTGGGCTGCCATGAAATACCAATAGAGATTGGGGAGTCTAAACCCCCCTCTTTCGTATGGCAGATATAGTAGGGTCAGGCGCAATCTTGGTCGTTTATTCATCCAGAGAAAGTTGGTAATAATTCTTTTCATTTTGGAGAAAAACAGGGGAGGGGGCTCAGGGTAAAGATTGAAATAAATATAGAAATTTAGGTAAAATGTTCATTTTAATAATATTAATACGGCCAATTAAGGATAAGGGGAGTGATGTCCATCTGTTGATCGATTCTGTTACTGAGGCTATTACTGGGTCATAATTCGATGGGACTAAGTTCCCTATTTTAGGAGTGATCTTTATTCCTAGATATGTAAATCCTTGTGGTGAGTTATGAAAAATTGTGTTGACAGGTGGAGTGAGTCTTTCAGATTCTTTTAGGAAAAGAATATTGGATTTGGTGCTATTCACCTTGTATCCTGAAACCACACCAAAGCACCTGATCAGTTCTAAGAGGGCTGGCAAGGACTGAGCCAAATTTTTCAGAAACAGCACTATATCGTCGGCGTAAAGAGCCAAACGATGTTCAATGTCACCTATTGTGATTCCTTTAATTACAGGGTGGGCTCTGACAGCGATAGCAAGTGGTTCGATTGCAAGCGTAAATAATAGAGGAGATAAGGGGCACCCTTGACGAGTGCCCCTCGATAGTGTAAAGGGGGCCGATATTATGCCATTGGTCAAGACCTCTGCCATTGGGTTTCCATACAGGATTTGTATCCATTTACAAAATTTGTTCCCAAATCCAAAACGAGACATAATTTCAAAAAGATACGGCCACTCCACCCTATCAAAAGCTTTTTCTGCATCCAGGGATAGAATGGCCGTATCTGAAACATCCCCTTCTTTATGCAGAATATTGATTACTCTTCTAACGTTATGAAAGGCTTGTCGGCCCTTAACAAAGCCATTCTGGTCCAGACTTATCAGGGATGGTAAATGTTTCTCAAGTCTCAAGGCTAGTGCTTTTGCTATCAGTTTTGTGTCGGAGTTAAGCAATGAAATCGGCCTATAACTATCACATCTAGAGGGCGCTTTTCCTGGTTTCAGAATTATCGTTATTAGTGCGCTCTGCAACGTTGGGGGAAGACCCATTTCAAATGCCTCATCTATCATCTCCAGGATTGGGGGCAGGAGTTTGTCTTTGAAAACCTTATAAATGTCAATGGGAATTCTGTCTGGACCCGCTGCTTTCCCACCCTTCATTCTGCTGATGGCTTCGGACAGCTCCAAGAGCTGCATTGGCCGGTCTAGTTCGTCTCTCCTGTCTTCAGATAGGGAAGGAAATTCGAGCCCATCTAGGAATTTTATTAGCAAGTCGGGGTTAGAGGGAGGTTCTGATTTATATAAATTTTCATAATAGTTCTTAAATGTATTGTTTATTTCTTTAGGATCAGATGTTAGAGTACCAGATACATTTAGAATTTCATTTATCGCTCTTTCATTTTGTATTGCCTTAATACGCCATGCCAATAGTTTCCCCGCTTTTTCTCCCTGGTCATAGAATGATTGTTTAAGTCTAGTCAAATCAGCCAGAGCTTTATTGGAAGATAATTCGTTGTAGTATGCTCTTTTTATAGCCACTCTATGTTGTAGTTCAGGGGTATCATTTAAAAATAATTCCCTCTCGAGTTTTCCAATTTCTTTTTCCAATTCTGACATCTCGCGCCTAAACTTATTTGATTTAAAACATGTATAGCTAATTATTTGTCCACGTAAATATGCCTTAAATGCCTCCCATTTGACGGAAGGAGAAGTCTGTGTAGTATTGATTTCAAAAAATACATCTATATGTACCTCAAGAAAGCTTAAAAAGCTAGGATCGTGCAACCATTTTGTATCAAAGCGCCATCTTGGTGGGCCTCTAAATGCTTTTGCCGCAGAATAGTCAATGGACAGTGGCGCATGATTGGAAATCACTATGCTATCATAGAAGCAGCTCTTAACAGTTGGCAATAGTCCTTTTGAGATTAAAAAATAATCTATGCGAGAATGTGTACGGTATGTGGAGGAAAAGCATGAAAACTCCTTCCTGTCAGGGTTTAATTCCCTCCAAACATCACAGAGATTTAAATCCAACATAAATTGAGAGATCACTTTTCTTGTCTGTATATGGGAGGTGTCTCGACCTGATGAACGATCTAACAGAGGATTGAGGGTACAGTTAAAGTCCCCTCCCATTATAGTGTTACCTCTCAACGACGAGAGAGTTAAGAATAGGTTACTGAAGAAATGTGGGTCATCGTTATTTGGCCCATACACATTAATCAAATTCAAAGATTCACCCAATAAAGTGCCTTGTATTATTATAAATCTACCTCCTGGATCAGTAGAGACAGTGTTGACTTGGAGAGGGATAGATTTATGAATAAGGATGGCCACTCCTCTTGCCCGCGACGAACAATTTGCTGTTATGACCTGACCCTGCCATCTTCTCCTCAGTCTCAGAACTTCACTTGGTGCCATGTGTTTCTTGCAGGAACACCAGTTTAGTATGCATATGTTTGATCCTAGTCATTACCTGTTTTAGTTTAGATAATCTCCCTAGGCCCCTCACATTCCATATTGATATTTTGAAGTTATTATATGTCATCAGATTGATAGAAATATATCCACAAGGACCTTGTTATATTCAATAAAAAAGCTCTATATAGGACATCAAACAGCATTATCATGTTAGAACATGTAACATTGAAAATAATAATAAAAACATAAAATAACTGTACCCTAGGTCTCCCCAAACGAGACCTTAACTCCTTGCACTGCCCAACCAACTCGCAGTTTATCCCTCCCCTTCCTTTTAGACTTCCTAGGTTATTCAACCGATCCTACCAAGAGGAGCGGACACAACGAAAAAACAGTAGCCTACCCAAAATATCCCATACTCCGACCAGAAATAGAGTGAATGAGTTTTAAACCGTTTTGAATGTGGTGCAGTGAAATAGCCTACCAATCATCTCTTCACATTATCCCTAGAATAATCAACATATCACAAATTGAACTTGGATAATCTAAATTTAACAACATATTGCTCATACAAAATCTCACCCAAAACCACAAGCCAGACGCTTGTGGCTATAGTCGGAACGCAGACTCCTCCTCCGGGTCTCCAAATCTTTGCGGGACTGTCAGTCAGCTTTCACTGAGTGGAAATGCTCAGCCACCGAGAGCGAATGAGTCAAACTATACATTAGCCTACGTGGGTCCATTTAGTCCAAACAGGGCCATAAACGCAAAATAAAATAATATTCCCCTGAAATTATCCTCGAGCTATGCTTGAAATCGTTCATCCACGCACAGTTCCATCTTGTTATGTCGTGTCCAGTCATAGTTTTCAGGTCAACATAGTGTTCGTTATTATCTACCGGTGAACAGAATACTAGAACAGGTTCACATATTAGTTTCCATTTGCAGGAACCTCAAAGATAAATTTATCGTCTCTCCTTCTAGCGTTTGTCTATGTCGCGGAGAAAAGATTCCACCTCGCGGGGAGAGTCGAACATGTGTCGTCTCCCACCCTGGAATATGCGCATCCTTGCAGGAAAAATCAGGCCAAATTCCATTTCACGGGAGCGAAGCTATTGTTTCACGGCGTCGAATTTCTTCCTCTTCTCCATCACTTCCATTGAAAAGTCGGGGAAAAACATTACGTGGTGGGATCCATGCATTCTCCGAGCAAATTTAATAAAGTTTTGGACCGAAGCTCGGTTTTTTGTTTATGCTCTGCTTAAAATATGAGATTTTACGTTTTCTGCACAAGTTATGTATTATCTTGGTTTGAACTGGTTTCTTTTACGTGATGTATTATGTTTATGTCCTTATGTAAGGCATCATTATATGATTTTGTTGTGTTGAAATGATATTGTATTGATTTTGTAAAAGCTTTGTAACTGAGGACAACCTTTTTTTATTAAACAAATATAAAAAATAAAAATAAAAATCTGTTCTTATCAGTTTAATATCTGATATGTCCCGGGGGACTACATATTAAACGGATTTTTAGAACGGGGAGTCGGAAAAGGAGCTTGCTCCGTCTGCTCCACGCATTGACCCTGTATGGCAGTGTATCAGGGAACAGTGCACCTCTCTTCCTTTGTGTCCAAAAACAGTGTGTGTGTGTGTGTGGTGTGGTGTGGTGTGGTGTGTGTGTGTGTGTGTGTGTGTGTGTGGTGTGTGTGGGTGTGTGTGTGTGTGTGTGTGTGTGTGGTGTGTGTGTGGTGTGGTGTGGTGTGGTGTGGTGTGGTGTGGTGTGTGAGTGTGTGAGTGAGTGAGTGAGTGAGTTTGAGTGAGTTTGATGTTGTGTTTGATGTTGCTTTTTAATTCTGCAGCATCACAGGTGGCCAATGGAATGGAACGGAATGGAATGGCAGAGCCACGTGTGCCCTGTGTGTGGAGGTGTGAATGGGTGGCTGCTTGGAGGCGGAACACACTGACTTGGATGGGGACAGTGAACGTGGCTGGGGACAGGGACAGGGACAGGGCCATCGACAGGGCCATCCTGCCGTCCCTGTGGGTTTGGGGGGCCAGGGGGCCGGCGGCCAGAGGGGGGCAGTATGTGGTTATCGCTTCTCATTTTTTGGCTAAGATCAAGTGACTGAGAAGAAGGATGTCTGCTCCAATTACACTCTGGTTTCTCTTCAGATCGTACTCTACTTGTCTGGCAGGGGAGATACCATGATCACGAAGGTGGTTGTGGTGTGATACCTTGCTAAGAAGTATAAGTGCTTGGGCTACCCTCCTTTGTACGGGCTTTCCGTTTTTATCAAAACGAAGAGCTTTTGCATTGGTTGGGTGCCCAGAGTGCATTTCCTCACTTTTCCCTCTATTCCTTGCCCCTCTCTCTACATCTCTTTTCCTTCTGTTCTTGAGGGCCTGGTGGTGAGATCGGAGTAGTAGTGGCTTGTCCGCGGCTCCGTTTGAACCCCAGGCCGACGGACAAGGCCGGACCCCACCTAGCGCTTTGGGGGAAAGCAGGTACCAGTGGCTTGCCTGCGGCCTGCCGAACCTCAAAGCGCAGAAGCTAGGACAGCACTCCAGGAGACCCCTGCCCGAGGACACCAGGCGCCATCCGGGATCCGGACAACTGCTGCAGGACGCCCAGGCCCGGAGACCAGAGGAGAGTGCAGAGCTGCCCGGCGAGGAGGCCTGAAAGGGTTTTCTCACCGGGCCTACCCTAGCCGACCTCCATCAAGGCCTACGCTCCCCAGCTCTCTTTCTCCACCCTGCAGAAGGACCACCAGGCGGATTCCGGAGGACGAGGTGCCAGCAGCGGCAGTGCGGAGGGCCGGACCGGAGGAACCACCTGCCACCCAGACGACGTCGACGGGGCCCAGCCACGAACTACCACCCGGGGATTCGTTTGGGCCTTCTGTGATCGTCGCTCCGGCCTACAGGGAAGTTCCCCATCAGCGGCCCTGGAGGAGGCCTTTGCGGCCTACTCATCTAGGGCCTCTGCTTAGTTTCCGGCCCTCCCGGAAGGAACACCATTTTTGGGTGTGCTGTCCTTCTCTTTTGTGCTTCTAGGTGGGGCCCTACAGACCGAGAAGGAAGGGAGATGGCGTCCCGACCAGCTCCCGGGATGCGCCGCCATTTCGCCGTCCGTATGACGTGGAACCCAGGGGAGGGAGAAGGAAGCAGCACCACCACCGGCACCATGGCGGGATCGGGGCCTGGAGGCGCAGCTGAGCAGGGCGCCACCGGACCAGCAACCGCCGGACAGGCCGGTGGGGAGAACAACCACCGTGCTGCCCCCAATCCAACCACCCCTGGGGCGAGAGTGAACAGCATGACCCGTCTTGAATTCAGCAGGGCTGTACTACAAAAAGGTATGGGTTTTGTGCCGAATGACCTGAACTGCCTGGTAAAGGTCCCTAATGCAGTAGATGTATTTGAAATCAGCTTTAAGAATGCTAATGTCCTGGAGAGATTCTGGAACCTCTTTAGAGAGGGGAAGGATAGGAGCCCCCTGAAAAACTTTGACGTTGAGCCTCTGTCTGACACCGAGAGCAAAGTGGTCACTGTGCAGTTTTATAACGAAGCTGTACAGGACCACTGCATGTTGCAATGTGGTTGGGCAGGTATGGCTCCGTCAAGTCCGAGGCAAGGAGAGTCCTCGATGAGGATGGGGTGTGGACTGGGGCCAGAAAGTGGCTGGTCCAACTACAGCCTGACCCAATGTCGGTTGGAGGTGTGAGACACATCCCCAGCACCATTACGCTGGGGAACAACCGGGGCGCAGTTTTTTATTACGGCATGCCCAAACTGTGCAGGCGATGTGGTGAGTTAGGCCACTTGGCTGCAGCCTGCACAGTGGTTAAGTGCAAGAGCTGTGGAGGAGAGCACGAGACCAGGGCATGCCAGGACCCTAGACCCTGTAACTTGTGTGGGGTAAGGGGGCACCTCTTTCGAGACTGCCCTCTCTCATATGCCAACAGGGCTAGGGGAACTGCGCCACAGTCTCACCCCCAACCTCCCCCCCCCCGCCCCTCCATCAAATACAGCCACGACAACCCAGCCTGACCCACCTCAGTTTCCCTCACTACCTACCCAAACTACAGCACAACCAGACTCCCAGACACCCCCCACTACAGTTGAGGAGGAGGCGGACTCGGAAACCCTCAACACGGTGGAAGAGCCCACCCTCTCCTCAGACAACACAGATTCAGACCCCCCTCCGACTGGTCCAAAGTAAAAGGGAGAAAGCGAAAAATTTAACAAAAACATAAACAAGTCAATAAACCAGAAATGCCTACTCCCAACCTAGCAATAGCCCTCAACCTCTCCCTCCATCAAAATCCATCCAGACAGTCTCAGACCCCCAAAACAACCACAACAATAAAAGCCCAAAATAACCCCCCGTCAAAAATCACAATCCCCAACAAAAGCCCCCAACAGATTCTTACAGTAAAACACCCGACCTTAACCTGCCCCAGTGGATACTGGCCGCCTGGTCCTCGGACACCCCGGACAGGGAACCAAAAGATCCCATCCAAGGGCCCTCCGCCTCTGGACAATAGGGGGCCCCAGGGCCAAAATCCATCGGCCCTGCCTCTCCAGGGCGGACAGGCGGTGCTAGGGGAGAACAGGTGAGCAGACCTACCCAGGGGCGGAGAGGCGCCCATCAAAACCAGATACAAAAGCATTGAAAAACCAAATCTGTAGAGATATTCGCCAACACCAATAAATCTGGTTCATTCCCCACCCCTGCAATAATTTTTCCCCTGTATTTTACTTTATTTTCCATGTCAATTACAATTACATCAATTAATACCCGTAGCATTAAAGATCCCATCAAACGGCATGCAGTTTTCTCCATCCTGCAACAGCTGCCCTCAGACGTCATCCTCCTACAGGAGTGTGGGATTCCCTTCCGCTCCATGGATGACAGTCTGAGGGAGGGATGGAGAAGGGGAGACTCTCTCTGGTCTGGCTCAAATGTATCACGAGCTGATGGGGTCGGCACGTTGATCAACAACCCCTATGTCAGAATAACATCATCTGACATAGTAGAGAGTGGGCGAATCCTCGTCACCGACCTCGACGTCGGGGGTTCCCCACTCCGGGTGATCAACGTGTATGGCCCTAATAGCACGGCCGAGAGGGCCTCCTATTTACAAAAATCAGATCCTAATCACCCCCGTACGCCGGTGGTCGTGGGGGAGATTTCAACTGTGCCCTTAGGGATGAAGACCGCAGCAGACCAAGGAGGGACCAATCCAGCAGGGAGCTGCGGTCCATCATAGAAGATTTCTCCCTCCATGACGCCGGGGGTGCCTCTCCCCCTCAATACACATGGGTGAGTTCCTCTGGCGCCTCCTTCTCCAGAATAGACATGTTTTTGCTCTCTTCGGGCCTGAGAGTGCGCTCCTATACCATCGGAGCAGTGCACTTCTCGGACCACCACAGGGTGACCGTGTCCTTGGACTGGGAGAAGACCATCACGGTGGGTAGGGGTCCGTGGAGGATGAATACCAGCCATCTCCAGGACCCCAAAGTGCGCCTCTCCTTCTCGAGACGATACCTGGAGTGGGTCACACTAAAACCCCTCTTTGACTCCCCGATAGAGTGGTGGGAGATGGTGAAGGACCGGGTGCGGGGCTACTTCCGGGCAGTCGGACGGAGGAAGGCAAAGGAAAGGAGGGCGGCTTATAACCACCATAACGCTGCCCTCCAAAGACTGAGCCTCCTCCAGGCCCGAGGCCTGGAGGTCAGTACGGAAGTGGCCCAGACTAAACAGCATCTCTCCGCCCTCTGTCGGGAGGAGCGGAGGAAATACATCTTCCGCTCCAAACTCCAGGGTCTCGAGGAGGACGAGATGCACTCGCCACTTCTTCCGCAAGGCACGGTCAAGGAAAACCGACATTCTCTCCCTGTATAACAACGCAGGGGTGGTGGTGTCTGAAGAGGCAGAGGTCCGGGAGGTGGCCAGGGAGTTCTACCTGGGTCTGTATGCCAACAGGCCCACGGACGGGGCTCTCATGGACACCTTCCTGGACGGCCTGGACAGACGCCTGGAGGGACAGAGCATGGAGGGGGAGCTGAGCGCCGAGGAACTCACCCGGGCCGTGCGCTCCCTTAACCTACATAAAGCTCCTGGTCCTGACAGAATCCCAGCTGAGTTCTATCAGGCCTTCTGGGATCTCCTGAAGGACGACGTGGCGGATGTCTTCAGAGCGGCTTTCAGGGAGGGGCGGCTGGGTGACTCGCTGCGACAGAGTTCAGTGGCCCTTGTCCCAAAGAAGGGGACCTGAAGGACCTCCGGAACTGGCGGCCGATCAACCTCCTCTCAGTGGATTATAAGATCATGGCCAAATCATTGATGAGGAGGTTCCAAGACCTGCTACCAGCGGTGATCGGCCGCAACCAAACATGCAGTGTTCCTGGGAGGTCCATAAATGAAAATCTGCTCCTCGTGAGAGATATAATTATCCACTCCGGGGAGCGCAGGTCCCCTTTAGGCCTTCTCAGTCTTTATCAAGAGAAGGCCTTTGACAGGGTTAGCCATGTGTGCCTGGAGAGGGTGCTGGAGAGGTTTAACTTTCCAAATCCCCTCCGGCGCTGGACCAGAATGTGTTTGCGTGACATCTCGGGCAGAGTGGTTGTCAACAAGCACCTCTCTGCCCCATTTGACATCAGGTCCGGCGTCAGGCAGGGGTGCCCTCTAGCGCCCCTCCTGTACGTCATCTACCTTGAGCCGTTTCTGCAGGCCATCCGGCGAAACAAAGACGTCAGGGGATACCTACTGCCGGGTGGCAGTGGGGAGCGGCTCGGCGTGATGGCGTACATGGACGACATCACCATCGTTGGCACAGATAGTCGTTCCATCACCACCGCTACAAAGGTGGTGGACAACTTCTGTGCGACCACAGGCGCCCTGGTCAACCGGGGCAAGAGCGAACTGTACCTGTCGCCATCATGGAGTGAGTCACTAACCTGTTCTTTCCCTGTACGCACAGAAGGCATAAAGCTCCTGGGGTCACCTTCCAGAACGACGGGGAGGGAACCGGAGCTGGGAGGAGGCCCTCCGCCACGTCCAGAAAAAATCGGGAGCTGGAGCACACGGCCCTGACAATGACGGGTAAGATCCTGGTCCTGAAGGCAATAGTCCTTCCCAGCTTTCTTTATATTGGGCGAGTGTTTCCCCCGGACAGAGCCACTAGCAAACTTGTGGCCAGAATGGCCTTTCGCTTTGTCTGGGGGAGCAAAATGGAGAGGCTGGGAAGGACAACCCTGATGAAAGAGGAGGAGAAAGGGGGCAGGGGGGTCCCAGACATAACATCAGTAATATTGGCACAGGGTCTGGCCGCACTGGTCCAGAACACCCTGGGGGGGGAGTCGGCCTCTGTTAAATTTGCTAAATACTATGCCACTCCCTTCCTCAGATCTATGGGCCTGTGTGGGCTGGACCACAATGTGCCATACAGCTGGGACCCCCCATATGTATACAGGGCCCTGAGGGATTTTGCCTTTAGGACGGGATTGGTCGGGGCTGGGTTGCCCTCATGGACATACAAAAATATCATGTCCTTTTTGAGATCGGGAGAGACCATGACGCTCCCGAGGGCAAACCCAGCCTTAAACCCTGAAATTGTATGGAAAAATGCTAATCATAAAACACTAAACAATAAACAAAAAGACATTACATGGATGTCTGCTCATGGCTGTCTCCCCACCAGGCCATTTCTGTTTAGACGGCACTTAACCCTGACCGAGAACTGCCCCCACGGATGCACTGACTCAGAACATGTACACCATCTGTTCTGGGAGTGCTCCGTGGCCAGACGGGTCTGGGGCCTTGTTGTGTCCTCTGTCTCCCAGAACAGGCTCCTGCCGAGATCCTCCCTGACGACTGAGAGGGTCCTGTACGGCCCCGTGAGGGATGTAGGACCCCGGGGAGCTGCAGCGCCAGTGGAGGATCATTAACACCGTTAAGCAGGTCCTGTGGGAGGCAAGGAACATCAGGGTCTTCCAAAAAATAACAGTGGACCTGTTCACTCTCCGGAGGAGGCTTCAAAACCTCCTCCAGGACGGCGTTTTGGTGGACTTTTTGAAGGACGAGAGAGGGGCAAGGAGGAAATGGGGGGTGAGCCACTGGAAAGAACTAATTATATAGCTCACCCCCCCTCCCAGAGGAGGTGCGCTCTGGGCACTCAAGCCCAAGCACAAACCTTTGTTTTTTGTTGCCTTTTTTTTGTTTTGTTTTGTCTTGATTTAAGATTATATGTATTTCCAGTCTTGTCTGTTGTATAGTTTAGTCTGTTAAGTTGTTCCCCTGTTTTTGAAACCTTATTGTTTCCCAAATATTGTTTTTTTTGTTTTTACCCCCCCTCCTAGTTGGTACGCCAACTTGGGAATGAAAAGTTTTAAACAATGAAAGAATTTTTAAAAACCAATAAAAGAACATTTTACAGGAGCTTTGCCGGCCACAGGGGCGCGGCTTAAGAACACAGTAAGGTTCCAAGCATCGCAGGAAAAATGTAAGTCTTTTACGCACGAATTTTTTGTTAAGAAAATAGTTAAGGATTTACTTTCGTTGGATAAAGATTTAGTTTATTGTTTACAAGATTTTTCCAATCGTGGTTTTTTTTATTTAACCTTTTTTTCTGAAGCCGCGAGTGTTTTGTGTTACAACAAAAGCAAGGGCTGTGAGAGGGCAACAGCAATGGAGGGGATCAGAGTGGAGCTACTCTGTTCCCAGGTCCAACGCCCTCTCACAGTCCACATGTACAACCCCTTTGTACCGGACATGGACATTATTGTTTTTTTGAGACGTTTTTTTGTTCGGAGGTTAAGGAGGGGTCCAAGGTACTGGACCAGTTTGGTTTTTGGACCGGCAGGCGTCGGTTCATTGTAAAATTAAAGAAAGACGAGCGGGGTGGTTTGGTTCACCCCCCGGGAAGTTTTTCCATCGGGGCAGACAGAGGCTACCTGTATTACCCGGGGCAGCCAATATACTGCAGGAGGTGTGGAGGGATAGGGCACAGCAAGGATGTGTGTCAGGCCAACAAATGCAGGTTTTGCCTTGCACACGATCACGAGGCAAAAGACTGTAAGGTTCCAAGGTCGTGCAGTCTGTGTGGGAAGGCCGACCACATGTTCCGAGCCTGCCCGGACAGGAAGCACTCCTATGCGGAGCTCTTCCGGGTGGGTGAGGGGCAGGAGGTCGAGCCTTCCTTGGGGCCTCCCCGGGAGGTGCCGGCCGAGGAGGAGGAAGAAACCCCAAAGCCAATTTGAAACCGCTAATAAATATGACATGCTTTCAAGTGAAAGCGGGATGGACTCTGAGACGGAGACGGAGACACTGTCTCCGAGGACTCCGGTGGAACATTTTTTTTCAACTATGGTGGGCTTTGGGTCTAAACTGTTAGACCAGGCTGAGGGTATGGACTCCGAGATCCCACCAACACCATCCGGACTGGTGGGGGAGGAGAACTGATGCGGGTGTATTGGGACACTAGTTTGTTTGTTTTCTTGAGTGTTTTGTGTATTACAAAGTTAAGTATTATTTTCTATCACTCTTCACTGTAATTACTTTAAATGCACGGGGCCTTCGGGACCCGGTGAAGAGGGCGGCACTGTTCTCCTCGCTCTCCTCCATGCAGGGGGACGTGTTCCTCCTGCAGGAGGTCCACTTGAGAGATGAGGAGGACGTGTCCGCCTTCACACGGGAATGGGTGTGGGGGCCATCTGGGTGGTCGGTGGGGGGGGTCCACTCAGACGGCGTAGGGATTTTGTTTAGGGGTTTTTCTTGTGTTATTGAAGAGGTGGTGGGTTTTATTGCAGGTAGGGTGATTTTTGTTGACTTTACCTTTATGTTAGTGAAATATAGAATTATAAATGTTTATGCCCCCGCCCAGGGGGGTCGCAGGCTGGAGGTCATCCGGGAGCTCCCCGGGTGCCTCTCGACCTCGCGGTCCCTCATCCTGGGTGGGGATTTCAATATATGTTTGGATGTGGGGAGAGGGGGGGCTCGGGCGGGAGAGGGAGGGGTGGATTACTCCGCAAGGGCTTTAGAGGGGGTGGTGGGAGACTTTGGGTTAACCGATGCGTTCCGGACGGTGCACCCGGGGGACGCTGGTTACACGTGGCGTAACTCCAGGGGTTCGCGAGCCGCCTGGACTACATTTTCGTGGGAGGGGGGATATGTGGTATGAAGTGTGTTCTTCTCCCCTCGTGGGCGTCGGACCACGACATGCTTCAGGTCTCTCTGCCCACGGACGGGCCGAAGTGGGGGTCAGGCTTCTGGCGGCTTAACACCCTGCTGCTGGAAGCCGAGGCCTTTAAGGCGGTCTTCACGTCCTTTTATAGGTCGGTACGGGCCATGCGGCCAATGTATGCATCAGTGGTAGAGTGGTGGGAGGCGGCTAAGTGCCGTCTCGCAAAATTCTGCCGGCGGTTCGCGGCCGCGGCGCGGCGGAGGGATAGGGCAGGGGTGGCCAAGGTTTCGGCTGACCTGACTTATCTCCATGGCTGCTTCAACCGTGGCGAGCACGTGGATTGGGCTCTCTATGAGGGGGTGAAAGAACGGCTCCGGGGGCTGTTGGAGGCGAGGGCGAAGGCCCGGCTGAGGGAGTTGGAGGAGGGTGAGAAGCCCTCCTCCTACTTCTTTCAGGCCGCCAGGGCACGGCGGAGCGCACCTGCCTTTGTGGGTCTAAAGCGGCCCGATGGAACCGTGGCTGAGGGCTCGGCGATGTTGGCAGTGGCAGAGGCCTACTATGCTGAGCTCTTCAGCAGGCGGGCCTGTGATCCGGGGGCGGAGGCTGCCCTCCTGGATTGTGTCTCGGCTCGGCTGGAGAGCGAGGAGGCGCAGTCTATGGAGGCGGACGTGTCACTGGAAGAAGTGAGGGAGGCGCTGCTGTCCCTAAGGGACGGGCGGTCGCCCGGGCACGATGGGTTACCTAAGGAGTTTTACAACGCCTTTTGGGAGCTCATTGGGCCCGACCTACTGGAGGTTTACAGGGCCCTCCTGGAAAGGGGGTCCTTGTCAGCCTCCATGCGGAAGGGGGTGTTGGCGCTCCTCTTCAAGGGGGGCGACAGGACTGACTTGGCGAATTGGCGCCCGCTGACTCTGCTAACGGTGGATTATAAGGTGCTTGCGAAAGTGCTTGTGATCCGCCTGCGGCGGGTGATGGGGTCGCTGGTGAGTCGAGACCAGACCTGTGGGGTTCCCGGGCGCAGCTGCGCCTGGAACCTGGTCCTCCTGCGGGATGTGTTGGACTGGGTCGATGAGAGACATCTGCCTTTGGGCCTGGTCAGTATTGATCAGGAGAAGGCCTTCGATCGGGTCCAGCACGGGTTCCTGCATGGGGTCCTGAAGCGGATGGGGTTCGGGCCCCGGTTCATTGGCTGGGTGCGCACGCTGTACGCGGGAGTGTACAGCTGCGTACGGGTGAATGGGTTCCTGAGCGGGCCGGTGGAGCAGTTGGGGGGGGTGCGGCAGGGATGTCCGCTCTCTCCTCTGCTCTACGTCTTGTTCATGGAGCCCTTTGCTGAGCTGGTGCGTCGGGACCCAGGCGTCGACGGGGTGCGGCTGCCGGGGGCGTCCGGCGAGGTTCTGAAGATCCAGCAGTACGCTGATGACACAACGATGTTTGTGTCGTCCGCACGCTCGCTGGGTCGGATTCGGGCTCTGACCGACCTCTTTGGGGCTGGTACAGGCTCGAAGGTGAACCTTGCCAAGTCCTCGGTGCTGTACTGCGGCTGCTGGAGGGACGACAGAAGTGGCGGTGGGTTTAGTGTGTGCACCGGTGGGCTTAAGATCTTGGGCGTCCGGTTCTTTGCTCGCGACAGCGCGGCTTTGAACTGGGAGGCCAGGCTCAACCTGGTGCGCACCAGACTGGGAGTCTGGACCCGCCGTCAGCTGTCACTGACTGGCAGGGTCGTGGTGGTGCGGTCAGTGCTTCTGCCGCTCCTTATTCACCTGGCGTACGTGTTTCCGGTCCCTGCTCGTACCAAGCTCGCCCTCACGAGGCTGGTTTTCCGGTTCTTGTGGGGCGGTAGGTATGAGTACGTGAGCCGGGAGCTAATGTACATGCCGGTGTCTGGGGGGGGGCGTCCCCAGGATCCCGTTGAAGTTGGATGTGTTGCACGCTTGTTTTGCTAGTAGGATTTTCCTCGAGAGGGCGCCTCACGGGTGCTATTACTTCGCCAGGTTTTACCTGGCGGGGTTCTTTAGGCACCTGGTGGCGCTCTCTCACGTGGTGCCACGTTCGGAGTCTCCGTCCCCGGGTTACGAGTCGGTTATACGGTTCCTGCGCCAGTGTCCTTTGCCCGTTACGCGGGAGGAGGCCACTGACCACAGGGCCCTGTACGCCAGGCTGGCGTCCCGGCAGGTCGTGACCCCATCCGGAGTACCCGCAGGGGTGGTCTGGAGTAGGGTGAGCGGCGGCGGGGCGCCGGGTGCCGTGCGTGACCTGCAATGGCGATGCGCTCTGGGCCGTCTGCCGGTGCGGGAGATCCTGCACCGGCACGGATGCGCTGCCAGCCCCTTGTGTCCCAGAGGGTGTGGGGCACCGGAAACGGTGTCTCACGTTTTCTGGGACTGTCCTTTCGCGGGGGAGTTCTGGACGTTGGTCCGGGGTCTCCTGCGGAGGGTCGGGCCTGGCCACGTGTTGTCACGGGACGGGGTGGTCTACCGGCGCGGCCTGGGGTTACTGCCTTCAGTGACCTCGGGTGTCCTATGGCACGTGTTGGGGTACGCAAAGTGGGCACTTTGGGATGATAGGGTTTCTGTTGTGGGGAAAAGGGTGAACGTTCTGACGCCGTCGCACCTGTTCTACCGGTTCCGCGGGAGGGTGGTAGAGCGGATCCGGATGGATAGGACGGTGCACGGGCGGAACTGGGTGTTAAAACGGTGGGGGTTTTAAAAAAATCTGTTCTTATCAGTTTAATATCTGATATGTCCCCATCGGGGACTACATATTAAACGGATTTTTAGAACGGGAGTCGGAAAAGGAGCTTGCTCCGTCCGCTCCACGCATTGACCCTGTATGGCAGTGTATCAGGGAACAGTGCACCTCTCTTCCTTTGTGTCCAAAAACAGTCTGTGTGTGTGTGTGTGTGTGTGTGTGTGTGTGTGTGTGTGTGTGTGTGTGTGTGTGTGTGTGTGTGTGTGTGTGTGTGTGTGTGTGTGTGTGTGAGTTTGAGTGTGAGTGTGGTGTGAGTGTGTGAGTGAGTGAGTGAGTGAGTGAGTGAGTGAGTGAGTGAGTGAGTGAGTGAGTGAGTTTGAGAGTGAGTGAGTGAGTTTGATGTTGTGTTTGATGTTGCTTTTTAATTCTGCAGCATCACAGGTGGCCAATGGAATGGAACGGAATGGAATGGCAGAGCCACGTGTGCCCTGTGTGTGGAGGTGTGAATGGGTGGCTGCTTGGAGGCGGAACACACTGACTTGGATGGGGACAGTGAACGTGGCTGGGGACAGGGACAGGGACAGGGCCATCGACAGGGCCATCCTGCCGTCCCTGTGGGTTTGGGGGGCCCGGGGGCCGGCGGCCAGAGGGGGGCAGTATGCGGTTATCGCTTCTCGGCCTTTTGTCTAAGATCGAGGAAGATGACGACCACATCTCAGGATGGTGGAGTGCCGGCCTTCAGGGCGCGGATGAAGAATTCAATTCGGTTTGCTGCTGGAAAGGATGTCGAGGTAAGACAGAGGTTCACTTTGGAGTTTTTCGTTCAAAAAATGGTGAAGGGATTTCTTAAGCTGAACCCAGACGAAATTTACTGCATGCAAGATTTTTTGGTATCACAGGGGTGTGTTGATTTAACTTTCTACACAGAATCTGCGGTGCTTGCATGTTATAAGTTGTGTGCGGCCGGGCAGGATGACCCTGTGTTTGAGGGAGTTCGTGTAGAGCTCCTCCATTCGCAGGGTTTCAGACCGCTGACCGTACACATGTACAATCCTTTTGTTACTGAGCAAGATATCCTTTGTTTTCTCAGTAAATATGTGGAGAAGGTGGAGAAACAGGTAGGGGAGAAGCTCCAAAACAAATTTGGGTTTTGGAATGGGAAGCGGCGCTATTTTAGTCCGCTTCAAGCGAATCCCGGAGAGGGAACAAATTACACCTACCCCCGGGAGCTTCTCCATAGGAAGCAACAAGGGGTTTTTGTACTTCCCTGGGCAGCCAACGTACTGCAGAAAGTGTAGTCGGATCGGGCATACCAAAGAGGTGTGTCAGGCCGACATGACTAGATGTAGGTTTTGCGCGTCGGCTGAACATGTGAGCAAAGAGTGCAAAGCTCCTAAACTTTGCAGTCTGTGCGGAGCGGAAGGACACCTTTTTCAGGGCCTGTCCTTTGAAAAAAAAAAAAAGTTTGCTGATTTGTTTGCTCAGGATCAGGCTCCTAACGACCATGCGGTCGAGCACCTGGTGCCTCCTGGGGGTGAGGAGCCCTCAGGTGGCTGCCATGCGGCCGGCCAACTGGTGCCTCCTGGGGGTGCAGCGCCCTCTGGTGGCCCGGAGGTGGTAGTGGCAGTGCCAGCCCCGGGTGTAAAACCAGGGGCGGATGTTGCTCCTGGGTCGGCTTCAGGTCCCGGGCTAGCTCTTACAGGAGCTCGGGCCTCCGCTCCAAGCACGCCTGCAGCTGTGGCCCAGTCATCGGCCTCAGGTTTGGTGTTGCGTCCTAGCCTCTTTCTCCCCTCCTCCCCTATCACTATCCCCTCCTCTCCCTCCACCCCTCCCTCCACCCCATCTAGCACTACCCTTACTGCCTCCCCCATCACTACCCCCACTACCCCTTCTGTTTGCACCCCTTCCACCCCCCCTACTACTAAACCTCTGGCAGCGCACGTCTCCAGTCCAGCAGCAGCATCCGCGTCCGGAGGGGTACGGCCAGTCACCTCTATAATGTGGCCTCCACGGAGGGGCATTACCCCCCCTGCTCCCGGTCCCGTTCCTGCTCCGGTCCAGGCTTCGGCCCCTGCTCATACTGTCTCCCCAGCTCCAGCTCTAGGTCCAGATCTGGATCCAGTCCACGCTCTAGTCCAGGCTCCTGCTCCGGTGGGGCCTACAGCACAGCCATCCTTCGGGCGAGGAAGGGCCCCGGCTCCCTCTCCAGTTCCGGCTCCGGTCTCCACCCAGGTGGAGGTGCTGCGTAAGGAGAGCAGCTTCGGCGGTGCGGAGGTGGCAGATCCTGTGGCGTCGTCGCCGGAGCTGTCTCCCCCCGTGGCTGCTGTAGCAGTGGTGGAGCTCGGAGGGGCGTCCCCGTCCCCTCTCGTGGAGGCGGCAGCCCTTCCCACCACCATCGACCCAGAGACCCCACGGGAGTGGGGTGAGACCACGGAGCCTGAGGGTGCAGCTGAGGCGGGCTGGATCTTTAAGGCGCGCAAGAGGCCCCTGTCTGGGGAACATCCAGAGGCCAGAGGCCACAAGGAGGGCCCCTCGACCTCAACCCTGTCAGTGTATAACCGGTTCGAGGTGCTGGCTGGGTCCCAGGAGGGGCCTGAATTCTGCACGGCGATGGACCTGGAGCTGGCTTCCCCACTATCAATCCTCTCTGAGGCAGACAGTTTGGCAGTGGGCAACATCGAGTGGGATGAGGATATGGACGGAGATCATTTCGAACTGGGGGACTTGGGGGGGGCAGAGACCCTTTAATGGGTTGTGTTCTGATGTGATTTATATTTTATAATTTTTGTGTGTTCAGTGTCTGTTTTCTGTCTGTCCAAATATTAAAAATATTCTTTTTGTCTTGTCCTTATTTCTTTTTTTTTAAAAAAATCTGTTACGTGTATTTTAATTTGATAAATAGAAAAAAATCTGTTCTTATCAGTTTAATATCTGATATGTCCCCCATCGGGGACTACATATTAAACGGATTTTTAGAACGGGAGTCGGAAAAGGAGCTTGCTCCGTCCGCTCCACGCATTGACCCTGTATGGCAGTGTATCAGGGAACAGTGCACCTCTCTTCCTTTGTGTCCAAAAACAGTCTGTCTGTGTGTGTGTGTGTGTGTGTGTGTGTGTGTGTGTGTGTGTGTGTGTGTGTGTGTGTGTGTGTGTGTGTGTGTGTGTGTGTGTGTGTGTGTGTGTGTGTGTTTGAGTGAGTTTGAGTGAGTTTGAGTGAGGAGTGAGTGAGTGAGTGAG
>JAINUG010000960.1:0-2500 GCA_029706075.1 Aldrovandia affinis | reverse complement strand
TGAGTGAGTGAGTGAGTGAGTGAGTTTGAGTGAGTGAGTGAGTGAGTGAGTTTTGATGTTGTGTTTGATGTTGCTTTTTAATTCTGCAGCATCACAGGTGGCCAATGGAATGGAACGGAATGGAATGGCAGAGCCACGTGTGCCCTGTGTGTGGAGGTGTGAATGGGTGGCTGCTTGGAGGCGGAACACACTGACTTGGATGGGGACAGTGAACGTGGCTGGGGACAGGGACAGGGACAGGGCCATCGACAGGGCCATCCTGCCGTCCCTGTGGGTTTGGGGGTCCGGGGGCCGGCGGCCAGAGGGGGCAGTATGCGGTTATCGCTTCTCGGCCTTTTGGCTAAGATCAAGTGTAGTATCTGTTCTTATCAGTTTAATATCTGATATGTCCCCATCGGGGACTACATATTAAACGGATTTTTAGAACGGGAGTCGGAAAAGGAGCTTGCTCCGTCCGCTCCACGCATTGACCCTGTATGGCAGTGTATCAGGGAACAGTGCACCTCTCTTCCTTTGTGTCCAAAAAAAAGTCTGTCTGTGTGTGTGTGTGTGTGTGTGTGTGTGTGTGTGTGTGTGTGTGTGTGTGTGTGTGTGTGTGTGTGTGTGTGTGTGTGTGTGTGTGTGTGTGTGTGTGAGTTTGAGTGAGTTTGAGTGAGTGAGTGAGTGAGTGAGTGAGTGAGTGAGTGAGTGAGTGAGTGAGTGAGTGAGTGAGTGAGTGAGTGAGTGAGTGAGTGAGTGAGTGAGTGAGTGAGTGAGTGAGTTGAGTGTTGATGTTGTGTTTGATGTTGCTTTTTAATTCTGCAGCATCACAGGTGGCCAATGGAATGGAACGGAATGGAATGGCAGAGCCACGTGTGCCCTGTGTGTGGAGGTGTGAATGGGTGGCTGCTTGGAGGCGGAACACACTGACTTGGATGGGGACAGTGAACGTGGCTGGGGACAGGGACAGGGACAGGGCCATCGACAGGGCCATCCTGCCGTCCCTGTGGGTTTGGGGGTCCGGGGGGCCGGCGGCCAGAGGGGGGCAGTATGCGGTTATCGCTTCTCGGCCTTTTGGCTAAGATCAAGTGTAGTATCTGTTCTTATCAGTTTAATATCTGATATGTCCCCCATCGGGGGACTACATATTAAACGGATTTTTAGAACGGGGAGTCGGAAAAGGAGCTTGCTCCGTCCGCTCCACGCATTGACCCTGTATGGCAGTGTATCAGGGAACAGTGCACCTCTCTTCCTTTGTGTCCAAAAACAGTCTGTCTGTGTGTGTGTGTGTGTGTGTGTGTGTGTGTGTGTGTGTGTGTGTGTGTGTGTGTGTGTGTGTGTGTGTGTGTGTGTGTGTGTGTGTGTGTGTGTGTGAGTTTGAGTGAGTTTGAGTGAGTTTGAGTGAGTGAGTGAGTGAGTGAGTGAGTGAGTGAGTGAGTGAGTGAGTGAGTGAGTGAGTGAGTGAGTGAGTGAGTGAGTGAGTTTGAGTGAGTGAGTGAGTGAGTGAGTGAGTTTGATGTTGTGTTTGATGTTGCTTTTTAATTCTGCAGCATCACAGGTGGCCAATGGAATGGAACGGAATGGAATGGCAGAGCCACGTGTGCCCTGTGTGTGGAGGTGTGAATGGGTGGCTGCTTGGAGGCGGAACACACTGACTTGGATGGGGACAGTGAACGTGGCTGGGGACAGGGACAGGGACAGGGCCATCGACAGGGCCATCCTGCCGTCCCTGTGGGTTTGGGGGTCCGGGGGGCCGGCGGCCAGAGGGGGGCAGTATGCGGTTATCGCTTCTCGGCCTTTTGGCTAAGATCAAGTGTAGTATCTGTTCTTATCAGTTTAATATCTGATATGTCCCCATCGGGGACTACATATTAAACGGATTTTTAGAACGGGAGTCGGAAAAGGAGCTTGCTCCGTCCGCTCCACGCATTGACCCTGTATGGCAGTGTATCAGGGAACAGTGCACCTCTCTTCCTTTGTGTCCAAAAACAGTCTGTCTGTGTGTGTGTGTGTGTGTGTGTGTGTGTGTGTGTGTGTGTGTGTGTGTGTGTGTGTGTGTGTGTGTGTGTGTGTGTGTGTGTGGTGTGGTGTGTGAGTTTGAGTGAGTTTGAGTGAGTTTGAGTGAGTGAGTGAGTGAGTGAGTGAGTGAGTGAGTGAGTGAGTGAGTGAGTGAGTGAGTGAGTGAGTGAGTGAGTGAGTGAGTTTGAGTGAGTGAGTGAGTGAGTGAGTTTGATGTTGTGTTTGATGTTGCTTTTTAATTCTGCAGCATCACAGGTGGCCAATGGAATGGAACGGAATGGAATGGCAGAGCCACGTGTGCCCTGTGTGTGGAGGTGTGAATGGGTGGCTGCTTGGAGGCGGAACACACTGACTTGGATGGGGACAGTGAACGTGGCTGGGGACAGGGACAGGGACAGGGCCATCGACAGGGCCATCCTGCCGTCCCTGTGGGTTTGGGGGTCCGGGGGCCGGGCCAGAGGGGGCAGTATGCGGTTATCGCTCGGCCTTTTGGCTAAGATCA